>JAVTVY010038414.1:0-16581 GCA_036873755.1 Hanleya hanleyi | reverse complement strand
TGGATGTACCCAGACAACTTCCGGTATGGTAGAACCTCTTGACTCCGCCCAAGTCGTCAATTTACGACCGCCAACCGGGACTATTCAACTACCACGTGAGCAGTTGCTCAAACGACACCTTGCTGTATACTAATCAAAGTGAGCAGTCTTTGATGTTGGTGTGGTTCAAGGCATATCAATCCATCCAAAGCCACTATGCCCCAAGTAGCAGATTGCATAATTTATCTCGCTATGGATAGTGGCTTGGTACTGTCTACAGAGCAGCTATTGCACAGCCCATTCAGCTGGGTACTGGGATAAACTCCGCGACTGATCCAAAATTGACAGCACTTATATCCTCCAAGATTACGAGTCAGTCGGTTTCTCCCAAGTTGCCGAAGTGGGATTTAACACTTGCAATTCGACAATTACGACTTCCGCTGTGGTACAAGCAAGTTGTCGATCCCCACTGCCAACCGGTACTGCATCACTACCATATCCAAGGCCACTATTCCCCAAGAAGCAGATCTTAGGCTGTATCTCTTTATGGATAGGGTCTTGAAACCGTCTACAGTGGGAGGCTACGGAGAAGCTAACGCTCAGCCTATGCTTTGGGTACTGGGATTAACCCCGCGACTGATTCAAATTTGCCAGCGCTTATTAAATCCTTCAAAATTACGAATCAGTCCATGTCTCCCAAGTTACCGAAGTAGGACTTGGCCCTTGCACTTTGACAATTAGGAGAGATGCCTTTCGAGCCTATCATACTATTGATCTCGAGATGCTTTCTTACAAAACTCTGTTTGTGATGGCTCCTGTGTCGGCAGCTCGTTTGTCAGAGCTTCATTCGCTTGATTTCAAAACAGTCGGGCATTCCATGAACTGGAAATACATGATATTATCATCAATTCCTGACATTGTGACGAGGAATAAAGCTATCTACGACAACATGTCTCGAGAGTTAACAGTTCCTGCCTTATCGGATTTCCTCTCATGCGTTCTTGAATTGGATTTGGTCATGTTTCCGGCTCGAGCTCTTCTGTGTTACATGAATCGTACTGAGGAGCTTAGGGGCGGCAGGAGGCGCCAGTTTATCGTCATCGATTTCAAAAGCAAACAAGAAATTAGCAAAAACTCAATTTCGAGTTGGCTCAAAAATACGATTAAAATGGCGTACAACTTGCATGTAAAGGCCAGCATCGCTTGTTAACGTTTCAGGTCACAAAATTGGAGTACTAGCAGCATCGTGGCCGCTGTCGACTAATAGATCAGTAACTGATGTAATGGCGGCATGTTATTGAAGGTCAAATACGATATTTGCCTCTTTCTACCTCCAGGACAAGACGCTGGCATGAAACTACCTCGACTCAATTGGACCGTTAGTGACAGCACAGTGAGTGCCATCAGGTCAGCAAGATAAAACCCAGAAGACTGATTTTACCCTGTTTTCAATTATGAGTGATTTTTTTCCTGTCTATCCCTTTCTAGGACTGAAAGTCAGGAAACGGCAGTAGTGTATATAGACATGATGTAAACATTATGTAACTACTGACTGCTGATCTCATCGGTCCTCTGTGAGAAGATCTTTAATTTCTTTTCTGACCGTCTCCGCCGCGCACTTTGTGTCTTTCACTGTGTGTGATGCCCATCATCCATACTGTGGCATTTCATGCAAGAAGTGTTGAAGTTAGGTAACTTTTCAGTACAAATAACTTTCAGAAGTCAATTTCACGTAACTAGGCTGAAACAAACCTCACTTCAACTGATGTCCGCCGCCCTCCTCCCCTCTGGATGACACCTTTCTCCTTTGGTCGAGTTGAGACGGAGAAGTTGGCGTGCGCGAGACTACACAGCGAGATTTGGAAGTATTCAAAATTGTTCACTCAGTGTGGACAACGAATGCAAGAAGTGTTGAAGTAAGTAAGTTAGATTAATAACATGAGATTTACTTGTAAAATTTTCAAGCAGTTGGAAGTAATTTTCCGGAGTTTACTCCGGAAAATTACTTCCAACTGCTCCTTCCTTACTGCCTTGACAACTAAAGTGTTCGATGCAGTAGCAGTTACCAATAATTTACAAATATTCTAGCGAGCTAAGGGAATTTTGCATTTCGTTATCTAATTACCCTCAACAGATCACGTTGTTATTAGCACGATGCCAAGTGGCTATATGCATTACGTCACATGTCTGTCCTATTAGAGCCACTGATTTTTTTATTTGGTCAGAAACTAAAAGCAAGGGTAAACAGTCAGGCAGAATGGAATGCGTCGAGACCATCTCGAAGCTGTGGAAATTAGCTGCATTATTTCTCGCACTCAAACTGCGTGGTTGTCTGTTTTAGTCTGATGAAGGTCAGTGTTACAAACAGACCGCGCTTTGAAGGAAATAAATCAACGGAGCTTCGAGGGTAAAAAGTGATCGCCGGCTTGTAATGGGGACGTTTCGAGTCCCACGACCGATTCCGCTTCAATATCAAGGCCATGAAGGTGTGTCTGGTACAAGGTATGATTTCCGAGATTTCGAACCTTCGAGATCAGTGAAATGTAACCAATTGGAACACGCACCTGATCCAGTATGGTATCTATCTGAAAGTTCTACCCTAACATAGTACCATGCGTTCAAATGATTTAGCTGTGAATTCTGGGGAATTCACATTCAACTTGCCGAAAACCATCCAACAATATTTTCATTCAAATAAGAATAAGCCCTTAAATTAACTTTCGAATAAGATCTAAAAGTCTTCGGATGGACTCTACGTCGCCCAATTCACTCCACCCTCACAGTTTTGGCATCGTCGTAAGAACCTTGAAGTAAGAAACGGACTCTCGCTAGCTTACCGCAAATCTTCTTCTACGGACACTTACAATAAATGACCTTCATTCCCTGCAGATGGTCAAACTCATACCTTGGAAACCTCTTGTCTCCACTTCCTGAAACTTCTAAACCTGAAATAAACGTACACTTTTCAAAAGATTCACAAAGAATACAAAACCCCAGACCACAGGTACCTACAACAATGTACATAATGACACAGTTGTCGTAATTTGGACAAGAGTATCATTAGTAGTTGCTACAAAGCATATTATCTGTCCTATTTGTTGCTGAAAATACTGTGAATAATGTATCTGTGACTGTGTTTTGCCTCATTACCTGTGTTCTATAGTCATGTTACTATTGGTTGATTCTTTCTAGCGACTTCATTTTAATAGTATACAGTTTCAGAAAGAAAAGGCAAACTGCTGATATATTTTTGACGTACTAAGCAATATTACAAGTGTATATATATATATCTGTATCCTGGTCAGGAATAATCAAACAGTGGCGCTGTATATTTACTTATCCGCTTAATTACAATTTATCTGTAAACAAATGCTGTTGTGTATTTTCTGTGTATGCTTTCCTTATTTTGATCAACCGTTGCGCGTGCGTTTTGAATTTGAAGAGGCTGATATACAGATGTGTTTTGCATAGTAAATTATAGTATAGTTTCTATCAGAGTTCAGGTATACCAAAGAACTGATTGACATTCTGAAAAGGAAAATTGTACACCTTAAGATAACTAGAGTTAAACATCAGTCACAAAATGGCAGGTTACAAAGGAATGTACTGGTTCAGATAAGCAAGAATTTATTGAATTATGAGGTTTTATAATGTATCGATGTATCGCTTTATTTGTTGCTATTTTTTATTTCTTCAGTACAAAGTGGTTGAATTATCCAATACATTTATCAGAGCTTCCGGTAAAGGTGAGCGTCGTCCTCTTAGTGGGACAGAATATCAATGAACAACATATCACGATCATTTTTATCGTTGGCCAACGTATCCCCGTAAAAAGTTCTCCAGGACAACATATGTTAGTACCAGCTGCCCATGGAGAACTTTTTACGGGGATACGTTGGCCAACGATAGAAATGGTCGCGATCATAGCTAAGTGGTATTGACGGTTGTCCACAACATGGGAATGGTCATTTTCATTTTATTAAGCCAAATTCTACGTTCCAACTTCGAACTTGCCTTGATATATCTGACCTCCTTCATTGTTCAATGTTCATTGTTTTATAAATAGACACGACACGTCACTGACATCGAAACCATTTGAATTTCGAAATGTGTCATAGAAGAGGGAGAGCGTTATTGATTGGCTGACCTTTACATTGGGCCAACAGAACCACAATTTTCTGCGGAATAACGTTGCTACTTAAGGATGATGTCTCTCTGCACACAATCGCGGGCAATTTCTGATTGGTTCGTCTCCCGTTCGTAGATGAAATTTACACCTCGGATTTGGAACACTGAATAAATCATTCAGATAAATCATTGCAGATTCGAAGTGGGAACGTAGAAAATGGCTTGATAAAATGAAGATGGGAAATGGTTGTCCTGTATCAGATCTCCGTATGGCTCAATAAAGCAATGATATTATGCCCAACCAATAAATACGTTGTTTCAATCCATGTCTTCGTGTTTTGTCACCTCCCGCCTATTGGGCTAAGGAGCTGAAAGAGCCCTATTGGGACCACCTGCTGGGCTAAGCTTGCTTATATTATGCTAGTGTCGGTCCGATTAGCTGAAAGGGACAATATATCGAATGTGAAACAATTGCTTTGATGACGTCATGTTGATGTCATACTTTAAACAAGCATTTTTGGGCCGAAATAGTATATAAAGCGTAATTTCATTATTATTTTTGCGCGCCCAGAATTATCTACCCCTGATTAGGTGGCGATGACGTCACATCCGGGTCAAAAGTAAAATGTCACTTCTGGGTCAAATGTCACTTCCTGGTCAATGGTCACTTTCGGTCAGCTATCGGCCCCTTAACTCGACCTCAGTTACTGTAATGTTTAATAGGCCCAATGGCCAACCCATGCATAGACATTTGCGTTATGGAGTATGGCACCTTGTTTTCTCTATCTCACGCTGTAGAACACAATGAGAGGGGGCTCATGGCCATGGGTCTGATGACTCCTGCGCAGTATGCAGACAGGCCTGCGGTAGACATTTTGTGGTCGAGGTGGGCCAATATTGGTCCGATTGGATTGTCTGAGGTATCAAAGTGAAACACTGTGAAACATTGTTGGGGGAAAAGGCATCGGAATGGACGTTTCGGGGTCGAGGTTGGCCAATATTGGACGTACGGGGTCGGGTAGGGTATCCCCGTGGAGCGATCCTCCAGGCCAATCTAAACATGGGTGGGTGCTTGTAAAACTTTCCAGGGGAAAAAATCCGGAAACACGAAATATGGAAAATCCATATCAAGCAGGTCTAGAAGAGTTGGTATTCGTTCCCAGCGGATCGTGGTCTGCATGTTTTCCCCGGAAATAAAAAGCGGAACACGGGATTTACACCTGGTGAGTCGTAGAAATAGGAATGTTGTTGAGATTGCGTAGTCTCTCAATTTCGGAAAAAAGACAAATCTGGCGATTTCAGCAAATGAGTCGAGAGTAGTAGTAGAGTCCTTATGGCCGTGGACCAATCAGAATTGAGAACGAAAGTAGGTCAAGTATGACGCGTTTGACGTCATTCTGTGACGTAATTAGGGCGTGGTTTTAAGAAACCGGTAAAACCGGTTTAACTGGTCGTAAGAAACCGGAAAAACCGGTTTTGTGACGCAATGAGGGCGTGGTTGTAAGAAACCGGAAAAACCGGTTTTAAGAAACCGGTAAAACCGGTTTAACTGGTCGTAAGAAACCGGAAAAACCGGTTTTGTGACGTAATTAGGGCGCGGTCGTAAGAAACCGGAAAAACCGGTTTAACTGGTCGTAAGAAACTGGAAAAACCGGTTTTGTGACGTAATTAGGGCGTGGTCGTAAGAAACCGGAAAAACCGGTTTAACCGGTTTAAATAGGGCGGTATGGTGTCTATTTTTAGCAGTAATGTCTATTTTTAGCTGTTCCTTTGTTAACAAACAATGAAAACATCCCGTGACCCTTAGGCGGCTATTAGGATAAAAGGAGAGCGTTTTCGGTCTCAGTTACCATTCACTTCTCGACGAGCTCACTAGTGTATACGTTCCCCCGCAGCAAACCATGATTCCTCTGGCTTACAACGTGTGTGCGGAAATCTTAGGCGAGAATGGGGCTGCACGACTACGTATTATCAGTCACGGAGATGTGGCGGACTCTGCCTTCGTAAAGTGTATCACGATGACCACTAAAGCTTGGGACAATCTAAAGTTCTACGAGTCTACGATAGATGTCTTCATTAACCGTAATAAGCAGACGCCTGAACCGCTGTACTTAGACGATGACGTTTACATCAGTCACAACGTGTATCAAGGTAAATCACATGTACATCTAAGGAGGTGGAGAAAATGCGATTACGACAAGAAGAAAGTCTACCCAACAAAGGAGGGCATCAGCCTGAACTCTGTCTTGTGGAGTGCTCTGAAAGCCAAAACTCAAGACATTGACTGCGAGCTGAAAGAAATAACGTCTACTATTCAAGCCTGTGAAGCAGGAGCTTTCGACGACGACATGGTCAATCGTCGCCCCATACGTATGGTCAACCGCCGGAAACAATTTCTGCAGCACGCTATAAAGAAGGCGTACATAGAAGAGATCTCACCCATGATCGGAGAGATAACGAGGGAACGCTGCGCAGGATGTAAAATAGATGACCCTTCTCAGAAACACCACGACTGCATGATGAACGACCCCGATGAAATGGCCGACGTGCACTTCGAGGAAGCTCTACAGCGTATTGATGAAAAGGCGGTCATGAAAAACTTTGAAGCCATCATCCAAGGTCAGACGACAGTGAATGTACACCCCTTGTACCTGATGAAGTATCAGTGCGAAGACTGGCGTAACACTGAACTAAAGACTGACGAGTGGAAACGAGATCTCCTGGACACTATTAAAACGAAATCCATGAATTAGCTCTAAGAACACTCGGTTTGAACAATGAACTCTAGACTATTACTAATTTTTGTATGTTCGGTTTATCGACGATATTCCCTATACATGTACACCCCATCTCTTCTCTCTACACTTCAATATACGTATGAAAACTTATACATTGTGTTGTGTTGCTCAATTATTATTATTATTTATATGCGTTTCGTAGTTATTGATGCGTCATTTATTGCTTCACCGCTTAACCGTACGGTCATGAACTCTGTAAAGCTCAATCGTATTTTACGTAAATTGTACTACACACCGTCCAGTCGATCGGGGTATGCGGGGGTTCGTGCATTACATAGAGCGACAAAAGAGGCTGGCCACACGATACCATTGACGCGTATACAGGATTGGTTGAGTCGTCAAGATACGTACACTTTACATAAACCCGCTAGGAAGAATTTTAAGAGGAACAGAGTGTTCGTCGATAAAATAGACGGTTTATGGCAAGCAGACTTGGTAGATATGTCTTCTCTTTCGAAACAGAACAGGAATAGCAATTTCATTCTTACTTGTATAGATGTTTTGTCTAAATTCGCGTGGGCTATCCCCGTGAAAGTTAAAACGGGTGACAATATAGTCAAAGCCTTACTCAGAATATCGAGAGGGGGTAGGAAACCGGTTTATCTGCAAACGGATGAAGGAAAAGAATTCCTTAACCGTAAAGTGCAGAGTTACCTCAGGAAAAATGAAATTTATTTCTTTCACACGTATAACGAAACCAAGGCCAGCGTCGTAGAACGTTTTAACAGGACGCTGAAGAACCGTATGTACCGCTACTTCACGGCTAAAAATACAAAACGGTACATCGACATTTTAGATGAATTAGTAGACGGCTATAACGCCGCGTACCATCGTAGTATCAAGATGGCCCCTGAAGACGTCGATGAAACGAACGAAATACAAGTCAGAAATAATTTATACGGAGATACTAAACTGCATGTAGAGGCCACCCCCCGATATAGGTTCGGTATCGGCGAACGTGTTCGCATAAGCAAGATAAAAAGAACGTTCGAAAAAGGATATCTTCCCAACTGGACGGATGAAATTTTCGTAATAACGCATAGGCTACCTCGTTCTCCTTCCGTGTACAAAGTACGCGATATGAATGGAGAGGAGTTGAAAGGAACGTTCTACGCCCACGAACTACAAAAAGTAAAGAAGACAAAAGATGCGTATTATCAAATCGAGAAGATCTTGAAAAGAAAAACCCACAGGGGAAAAACCCAATATTTCGTAAAGTGGAAAGGTTGGCCTAAATCCTTTAACTCATGGGTGTCACGTGATCAGATGAAAAACATTAAATAAGGGAAGTTCGTACACTTGATCGCATTACGCTCAATATCATGGATCGATTAAGACAGTGGAAGATGAGTGCGGGTAACAAGAGACAAGCGGGTATAGGCGCTATAACGCTCGTCCTGCTATTATCCTTTTGCGTTCCTATTATAGTACTGCAAACGCGTAGGATATTATGCGAAAGTATTATTAATAATAATAATACGACCAACGTGACGACTGTTGAATCAACCAATCATACATGTCGTATGGCCACGCCTATATTTATTGATCGTCGAATCGGAGTAACTGTATGCGTATATAAGTCCGCCATCAGGATTGATATTCGTCACTACCTGAACGGACGACCTACTATACGAGGCATATGGTTTAATCTGAAGCAGTGGGAGAAATTTATCCGACGGGTGACAGACATCGGTAAAGCAGTTGGGGCTCTAAGGTATAAAGAACAAAGACGGAGCGTATAAGTATGATCATTTCGGCGCTATTACTCTTGTCATCGTATTTTAATAATAAATCTGATGATGGTTTCAAAGAATGGTATGATATGGTGGATTGCGTACATACGCTAAAGGCGTATAAAACAATAGTCAGCGAACTATTCATCGATGGAAAAACGAGCAGGGCACGCTCGTTAGTACTACTTAAATTTACAGATGATGTGTGTATACGAGTCAGTACAGAAACGGCGTTACGGATACGAAATTATTATAAAACGAAGATGCTTACCTACAGACTACTTAGTCTACCGTCGAACAGTCCACGATGGATACACGAATGAAACATCCTTTCACGTGTATGATATCAGGTCCTACGGGAAGTGGAAAGACTCAATTCGTCATTCGTTTAATTCGTAGCGTCTCCCAACTCGTCGATAAGCCGCCTGAAAAGATAATATGGTGTTATGGAGAATGGCAACCTATTTTTTCAGATTTTCCGAACATAGATTTTCACGATGGATTGAGCGGACTGTCTGAACTGAACTCTGAAAACAGAAAACTGATAATAATTGATGACCTTATGAGTGAGATCGATAACAGAGTCAGTCAATTATTCACTAAAGGCAGCCATCATCGTAATGCTAGCGTTATTTACATAACTCAGAATCTCTTTAGTAAAAACAAAGAACATCGAACTATAAGTTTGAACTGCCATTATATGATAGTGTTCAAAAACCCGAGAGATGCATCTCAAATTTCGCATTTGGCCAAACAAATGTATCCGGGAAATACAGTCTTCTTGCACAGAGTGTACATCAGCGCTGTTTCAGAACCTTACGGATATCTTTTTATCGACTTGAGACAGGATACCGCCGAACATATGAGATTGCGTACACGTATATTCCCGGGTGAAATTCAATACGTATACATGAGAAGATAAAAGACTTGTGTAACGTCGAAACGTGTTCAGTTTATTATCGGCCGTCATGTCTGCAAGACTAAGGAGGAACGCTCTTGCCGTTAAAGTATTATCAAAAGCCAATCCAAAATTGTGTAAAATTATAATCAGGGGTGCGGACAAAGAATTGCTAGACTGTCTCTGCGAATGCGCGCTTAATGTCTTAAAAGGCAATGTACACTTATCATCTCCTCAGAAAGCAAAATTATCTCGACATAAGAACGTGCTTCGAAAGTTAGCTAAGAAAAGTACACCTCAGGGTAAAAAAAGAGCGATACTACAAAAAGGAGGATTCCTAGGAGCTTTACTGGCTCCACTTGCGTCAGTGTTAGGACCATTAGTTTCCGGTATATTTGGTGGTAGCTAATGGAACCGTTTAAAAAGATGGCATTGATAGATGAACGCACGTTGCAATCTCTGTCACAAAATCAACAAGGTCCCACTGACAGTTCAGCTACGGTGATGCAAACTTTGGATCGTGAAATGGAGAGCGTATTACAACGGAGGGATTTATCCGAAGGAGATAAAATTTCTCTATATAATCAAGTCTTGCAAAGATATTTAACGTTTCAGAATAAATATTTCAACGATAGACGCCCTTTAAAGGTTAAGGTCGTACAGGGGGAATCAACGCAAGGACAGCCGCTTCAAACCACTCCCGTAATACACCACGAGGATGAAGATTTGATAGAACAAGAAGTCATACAGAGTGTACCCGAGTCGATGCAGAAAAAAACGCGTCTTTTACTTAACCGCATCAAGGCGAGCCCAAATATGAAATGGTCCGATCAGGGTGAGCTCGTGTACAAAGATAGGGTAATAGCAAACACTCACATTTCTGATCTCATCAACGATATACTACGAGAGCGACGACGTTTTAATCCTCAAGGATGGGAAATGTTTGCGAGAGGGTTGAGAGAAACGAATGTACCCCAAGGATTAATAGGTAATCCTCGTCGATGGAATTTTATGCAAGCTGCACCGGGCATAGCCGCCCCGCAGGCACCCCCTGAACGAAGTCGAGCAAGGGCGAGGTCTGAAACGCGCCGTGCTGGTCCGAAAAGAGTTAGATGGAGTTCTTTATAAGGTGAAAAGGGCACTACTCGTTCTTCACTTTAAACTTATCGTTAAAACGGTAAACATGTTTTACGTTACCTTGCCCAGTAATAGTTCTATGGAGTATTTCCCCAACAATACATTGACCCATTATACCACTCAGCTTCCTCAGGCTCTCGACCTCCACGGTGAATGGGAGGTAGGGTTAGTAGAATTACATTACTCGAATGCGTTTCTCAATGTACAACGGGATTCTGTGTTCATGAAAATTCAGTTGGTGGATGATATAAACTATACGTGTATTTTAGACGCGGGCTATTACCCCCGAGTCGAAGATGTGATCCGTGAACTGGACAATCTGAAGGACAAAAAGTTACAGACTTTCAGAAAGCGTGTGAGAATCAATTTCAACGAACATACTAAGCGAACAAAATTAGGTGTGGACAATGGTGTTACAGTTACACTGAGCCCTCGTTTACAAGAAATTTTGGGATTTAATCATAATAAGTATGGGATAGGTACTCACACAAGTAATAGAAAAGGACATTTAAACATGCAACTAACTTCTTTGTACGTCTATTGCGACATCGTAGAATCGCATATAGTAGGCGATAGTCTTGTACCTCTGTTACGTATTGTACCAGTTACCGGAAATCACGATGAATACGTTACGCAGTCATACGACCATGTGAAATATTTTCCCCTACAAAAGAAAAACTTCTCTACTGTGGAAATAGATATAAGGGATGACACCGGATCCAGAGTACCATTCGGCTCGGGTAAAGTGGTTGCGACGCTACACTTTAGACAGAAACGTTCGCCAAATTTCATATGAACATGAGAACGCCGTATCATTGTAATGCTAAAGCATACGCCGATTACTACACGACTCAGGTCGGGCACGGACTACCCGTATTTTCGGGGGCGGCAGTGCAGAGGGGACATGGGATAGGAAACATACTCGGAGGAATCTTTAAAACCATGCTTCCACTACTTTCCCGCGGTGCTAAATCCATAGGTAAACGTGCCGTTGAAACGGGACTAGAAATTGCGGGGGATGTACTGTCGGGACACAACGTGAAGCAATCCGCTGTAAATAGAACTAAACAGGCTGGCGCGAAGCTGATACGTCAAGCCGACCAACAGTTATTCGGAGTACCGCCTTCGTCTAACTCTATGCCTATAAAAAGAGGGACAAAGAGGAAGAAGTCCAGTCGGAGAACCGTTAAGACGAGTGGGCGCATCAAAGGGGATATATTTCAGTGAACGATATAATAATTACATATGGCGTTAGTACACCCATTGTCATGCGAGTGCGCGAACAGTGAATTGGACTTGTTTTCGGTGCCACCTACACAAACCAGTGTACAAGAAGGTCAATGGGTAGAGCATCACCCCGTGGCGACATTAACGTCCAATGGTCCTATAGAGTTCGCCATTAACGGTTCGGGCGATGACTATATCGATTTAGCGAATACGCTTATTTACGTCAGAGCGAGGATCGTTAAGGGCGATGACACAAATGTGGACATGGCTGATAACGTGGGACCCGTTAACAACTGGTTGCACTCGCTTTTCAGTCAAGTGGATTTCAGTTTAAACGAGACATTGATATCCTCCAGTACTAATACATATCCCTACCGTTCATACCTGGAAACTCTGTTGAGTTACGGACGGGAAGCCAAACAATCTCAGCTGACATCGGTACTATGGTTCAAGGACACCGCTGGGCACATGGAGACTGGGGGTGATAATCAGGGGTTTACCGCACGAAAGCGACTCACTTCGGCTAGTCGTGTGGTGGATCTAATGGGTAAACTCCACCTCGACTTAGGCTTTCAGAGTAGATATCTCCTCAACGGCGTAAACGTAAAAATAAAACTTATACGAAGTAAAGACGAATTCGCTCTGATGACGAGCGAGGTGAATCCGGACTATAAGATCACTCTAAGCTCTGTGTCTCTGTTCGTGCGTAAAGTGAAACTGAACCCTTCAGTAATGCTAGCTCACACCGCCGCGTTACAGAAAGGTAGCTGCAAATATCCTGTCAGGAGGGTGGCCATGAAGGTATTTTCGGTTCCTAGGGGTAACATGTCCGTAAATCAGGAGAACCTGTTTCTGGGCCAATTGCCAAAGCGTATTGTGGTGGGTTGTGTAGACACCGATGCGTATAATGGCGTGTATAATAAAAGCCCGTTCAATATGAAACACTACGGCATTAACTTTTTTGCCCTATACGTGGACGGACGACAAGTGCCGGCTAAACCACTGCAACCAAATTTTGAGAGACAGAGTTTTATGAGATCGTACTTAGGATTGTACACTAGTACGGGGCAACACTACAAAGACGAAGGTAATGACATATCGAGAACAGATTTCAGCGCGGGGTACACCTTGTTCAGTTTTGATCTGACCCCCGACTTGTCCGATGGTGACCATTTCAATTTAATCAAACAAGGGAAACATGAGACTTGAAATGAGGTTCTCACAAGCGCTACCGAATACCATCAACGTCATATGCTACGCAGAGTTCGATAACTTGATCTTAATAGACAGGTCGCGCAACGTAATGTTTGACTATGCCGCATAATGGACGCAAAACAGATAGAAAACATCTTGAAGTCTGATTCGTATACAAAACATATTTTCAAAGGAGTTTATTCTAGAGATACATTACCTCTTAAACGGAGAAAAAAAGGTGAAAACGTGCCTACGTTTGCAACACGGATCCTCATTACTTGGAAGGTCAGCATTGGGTAGCCTTGTACATAGACGAAGATGGAAATGCCGAGTATTTCGATTCGTACGCCTTTCCTCCGATATACGCAGAATTCGTGACATTTCTACGAGAAAATTCAAAATCATGGATATATAATAATAAGAGGATCCAGGGGTCTTTCTCAAGTGTTTGCGGTCAATTTTGTATCTTTTATATACTGCATAGATGCCGTGGATTATCATTGTCAACTATCGTAAATATGTTCACTCACAATCTACAGAATAACGATGTTTTAGTACATGATTTTATCGCTAAACACTACGATATTAGAGATTTACCAATAGTAGATTTAGAATTGTTACGTAATATGTACATGTAGGAAGGTGAACTAACCTGGAAAGGCTTCACTTCAGAGCCTCGTTCACGGTTTTTGGATGTACAACCCCAGACAGATCATCTCTCTTGCCGTGAGCGGGTGTTAGACGACCTTCGGTTAAGGACCTCTGAAATCGTGTACAAACCTGAGACAGATCACGATGAAGAGTAATATTGTTATAGCTAAGGGTTTGTTTAGTAAAGTTGTATTGTATTAGTTGCTAATGAATAAATACTATTAAAAATGTATTTACCTTTTTCTCGTCTTTTCTTTCCTTCTCGTTCTCAGCGTAGTACGTTTAAAAAACAAAAGTCTTATCACGGACTGACACCGGTCAAATGCAACGGTTATCATTCTATGATAAGTGTTCAGTTTTTTTTTTTTTTTTTTTTTTTCCACAATAAGAATATACATAACAATACAGCAATAAACTCCAAAATAAATAAAGCGGCTACTGCAATACGATACATAGTGTATTCTCTTAGCTTTCAAAGACAACTGTCTTCATCCTCAGAGAGTGGCTAAAGCATTGAACAAGGGTGCACATAGGTTTATATACATACATGTAGGTGAGATCAACTCACTCAAATAGTAATACAGTAATAATAATTATAATAATAATAATATTAATAATAATAATACAACGTGTTTAGCTATATAAGTATTCCTACATCTATTACGTTATAATATTAGGCCAAAAGTCGGGTTAAATACAATAAGTTCTCTTAGACGACTTAGAATCCGTAAGGTAGAGTGTCCAAATCGGACTGAATTACACGCTTAGTGTATACCAGGCGATAGTCTTTCTTCTCCTCTCTATTGAAAATCTCTATTCTACTCTTGTTACGACAAATTTTCTTCTCGTTGTATACCGTGACTTTATCGTACCGACCGCATTTTGAACACTCGTAAATGTGTTTTCCACACAAACATGTATGCGTTAAATTTCTGACCATGTCAACTACGGTATCGTAGTTGATCAGTTGGCTATTTTTGTCATTTAACGTAAAGCCTCGCACTTTGCATACGGTCACGCCTTTCTTTGTTTTGTAACAATAGTTCTTCGGGCCACCTGACGCGAATGTGGTTATGTAATCGTCGCCATCTAGTTCGTTCGTGAGGTCACCCAAAAAATCTCCTATCACGGGATTTACGTCTCCCTCTACCGTGGAAAAAATCACCGAATCAGTATCGTAGTATAAAACTCGACGATCGAGTTGGTCGAGAACATCGTAAAGTTTCAGTCTCGCTTGAGCTGTTGTAAACGCTGCGATATAGACGTTCGAAGACGCCCCTGTGGCCACGTGTTCACTTTTGTGTTCCCATTCCATAAGTACGACGTTTTCATTGACGTCGTGGAAGTCTTTGACGTCTTTTTCATGATCGTTCAAAAGGGCGTAGAATTTTTCGGGTGACCTAACGAACGTCGATTGTCTCAACCCATTTCGTTGACCGAATTTACCCCAAAAGCTGTTCAGGCATAATTTGGCAACTGCTCTTAACCCAGGGTTCCGTTTTATGTTCGATTTGTTCAAGTCGATACCCTCGTGCACTCTATATTGTTCGATATAATCGTCTTCGTCCTTTTCGGTTTTCACCCATTCGGGCCACCCAGAAGCTTCCTGTTTTATACGCAAGAAAGTGTTAATGTAGGAAGTGAATAGCCCGCTTTCGGGGTTGGCACCGTCATACATCGCAGTCTGGGGGAAATCGTAAACCTCGTACACTTTGACGACGCGATACCCTTTTTCAAGCGCTCTCTGTATTTCGAGCGAAACCCACGTCCCTGTAAAGCTACGCTCTTCGTCAGTATGGCTGCACTCGGGTGTAAAATTTTGACAACAGGAGCGACATAAAGCGAACATAAGTCTACCGTTTTGAGATTTGTAAGGTAAAACTGGATGGTACAGCTTTCTCGGTGGAAGGACCTTACATTTTATGAAACCTGTGTACGCGTTGAGGTCATCGTTGAAATCTTTTGTGATGATATTTGGGTATCCCATTGGGTACACCCCATTCTTGTTCACGTACGGATAGAGCGACGTAAAGTCTACGTACATTATACGCTCTCCTTCATTCACTGTATGATACAGTTTTGAAGCGTTTGTCCTTCCCCCATAAAACGAGTCACGTGGGTCCAACCTCGGTTGAACATCGAGTCGTGAAACGAAGGTTTGAAGCTCGGGATTCTGCGTTATTTCACGGCGAAATTCGTGATCCCATTTACATACATACCGTAGTCCTAACGTCTCGAGATACTTTTTCTTCCGCATAGTTTTATCGTAGAGGTATTGCATAGACGAGCCCGTTTTCGTGTTCATATAGTCCGAGCGGTAGCAGACTAAGCAACCGTGATAATAGCACGAGTGATATTCGTACACAACGCCGTTGTCTCTGTCGAATCCGTCTAATTTATAACGCCCAATACGTTTCTCCCCGTCATTGAGAGCGTGTTGAATGAACAAGGATTGGCCTTCACTCGTAGCCATAATCCATTCTAACCACTGGATGGAAACATGCGAATATTGGTCTCTTTCGACAATACCCTCGCTCGGAACTCTAGCAACTGTATCGCTTTCTAAGAACAAATGCCTGTAAATACCGAAGCACAAACTGGCTATTGTAATGTAATTGAAAGCATCAACACCTACTGGCTCTTCCTCGTCTATCGCGGTGGGGGGTGATTTTGTCAGATCTAAAATCAGGTTTCTGAATTTGATGCAACATTTTCTCAAAATATCGGTATCCGAGGCGCAGTAGGCGTACATCTCCTTTCTAAAGTCGAAGACCCTCTCATTAGACAACTGTTTCGCGTGCCACTCAAGAAAATTCTGTTTGTCTTTTGTAGACAT
>JAVTVY010038413.1:0-16800 GCA_036873755.1 Hanleya hanleyi | reverse complement strand
TTCAACACTTTAGTTTTAAGCGTGTGATAATACCTACGACAGGCATGATGCTCAGTTACTATTGCAGGGTTCCACACACCAGTTTGCCTAATACGAACACCATCGTTTTATCGTCTGTGTATCAAAATATATCGAAGAAAAAAACCTGAGACGCCCATTCACTCCTGAGTTAAAGATCAACGACAGATCGTAGGGTAGGTCAATAGCTCGGCAGTTACCTCGAAGTCCGCACTGTCCTGAACAGTGTTGTAAATGATTAATTTATCCAATTGTATGGCCAAATATATAACCGTGCATATCTAGTGATGCTTATACAGAATTGTGAATGAGTATCCAAGTGTTTGGTCAAATATACACTAGATGTTCAGCCCTCCGACATTTTGGATTTTGAGGCATTATCCCATATTTAACATACGATTTTGGTACTTGAGCTATTGCCAAAAATCGGCATTGTGAATGGGCCTTTACTGTGGTTAATTTCAGTCAGTACTACATGTGGCAAAATATTTATGTAAAAGATTTAAATGATCACCGTGTTACTTTATTCTCAGGTTGTATACTAGGTGTACATTTTCAACTGCTCACTGAAATCCCATATCTCTGAATTTCTCTGATTCATTCGGAAAAAATCTGATTATTTTAGTATAGACTGTTATTCGGGGAGCTTATTATCATTTTTTTCTGCGGGTGGGAGGTAAAGAAATCCCTCAATATTAAGAATTCTCCGAATTTATCCATGGTCATGCGCACTGAAGGACAGTGCACAAAGAATTTCGTTAGAACTAATACAACGAGCTGTATAATCGAGACATGTCTCATCACAGTCTGCGAATTATAGACTATATTCATCGCATTTGTGTGTTGCGATTCACAAACGCGACACGCTAAGCAAATGTCCGTTGCACGTCGCGAATCCCTAGGTTAATCTATATTGGCAGACGGCGGCGAGAACGTTACCCGAACGTTCGTTGCACTTTATGTTTGAAAATTTTCTTCAAATGCGACTCACGGCGGACATTCGCGCCACACGTCGCATTATGTAAGTCATCGCTCATGCCTCCTGGCTATTATTTTCAGAATAGAACATCCATTTTGTCAAAAATTTGAAAATACTCCTTATTCTTTGCATACTAGTTCTTACTATCAAGCGTACACAGCATGTAGGTCTATTGTAGGCATTCTATCGTAGGTGGTAGCAGGAACATAGTACATCAGTAGTAAATAAAGCGGAAATTTTGTCCTATTGAGGGTGAGGCTGATTACGTCACGTGGCGTGACTTCACGTGATATTGCGACGTCGTCACGGATGACGCCAGGTGACATGACTTCCGGTCTGGGGTCACTTTCTGGCAGAAGGTCATTTCGGCACTAAGTTAAGAGTACGACTTTTCGGCACGCGACATTTCGGCACCTCTCTATTACAGGCAAAATTATACTGAAAATTAAGATTCCCACATCTTCTTTAAAAATATGATTAACATATAAACAGACCATTCTAAGTGTTGCCAAGTTGTAGATTATTCAACCGCGAATATAAGCGAAATTTCAGCAACTATTTTCACATATGCAGTTGGTTTAGAAAGGCATGGTGTCATAAAGCAAAACCACAAGTATTGAGGTACTTAATGCGATCTGTTTATATGTTAAATATATGTTACAAAAATAATGTGAACATTTCTATTTTTAGCCTAATTGGGCCTGGAAAGAGACTGCCGAAATGTCGCGTGCCGAAATGTCGTACTTTTCACTTGGTGCCGGAATTTCGCGTGCTGAAATGTCGTACTTTTCACTTTGTCGTGGCTTAAGATTAATTTCATCTTCCTGGCTGTACAACTAAAGAATTCGTCGTGGATGTCCAGGTTAGGATTAGCACAATTTCCCCAGACAGGATTATGAGCGACCAATAACATCAAACGTCGAGGCAGGGATGACCGAGAAGCTTATCGGGATTTCGGCTCATTCGGACTCACATACGCCTGAGAATGACTTATAATATCTCCAGTTTATCTAGGGATTACGATTCCAATGGCGTTTCACTTGCCAACGCCAGTCCCAGAGCTACCGATTTTGAATAGATAAATAATAAGTCAAGGAATACGGGCTATAGGGTACAGGGTGCACCAGGTTTGTGTGTGTGTGTGCTTGTGTGTGCGCCTGCGTACGATGACGTCACTACCGAGCAGCGCGAGGTCAAAGGTCACTTCCGGACTATAGGAACACTTGTGATCTTTTTCTCTCATCTGTCTAGGGGTAGTTGATCTGAGTGTTCTAAAAATAGATCAACAGCTAGCTTGCTATAAAAGGGGAGCGGTCTGACACTTTCAGCAGGCATTCGTTCAACCACTTGCGACACGATGTTCACGTGTACCACTTGCTCCAAGTCCTTTACACACTTGCACGACTTACAACGCCATGAGTCTAGCATCCACGGCGCTACTGCCCAGTACACCTGCGAGACCTGTGGGGATACATTTAATCGTCCATGCATCAATGTGGGGCTTGTGGACACCGCTTCAGACTACACTGCCAGCTGAGATCTCATCAACGTGTAATCCATGGACATGCACGCTTGAGTGTTGAGGAACCCGTGATGTTTGACCTCATCCATGAGTCTACTTTTCAAGGTGCTGTTGGTGAGTATACCTGTTCTATCTGCAGGAAGTCCTTTAATCGTAAGGATAATTTACGGCGACATCAACGGTCGGTACATAAGGCACACAGCCATGAATGCCAGCATTGCAGTCGAGTCTTCACACTCCACAGTCAGTTGATCCCCATCAATCCGAAAGACGTCCACAGTTTGTGTCCCATCCTTCAACATGACTTATACTTATTCTGAGGGTCGGCTTCTGATCGGTTGATAGGACTGTCACCTCCTCTCTATCAATACCGAAACACGCATGTTAGATGTACATTTCTCAAAACCTGTACCAGGCCCGATCAAATGGAAAAGCCAGCCAATTCCAAGGCAGACGCGCAATCGTTGAAGATTGACGAACAGGTGCCGGTACCCGCTCGACTCCCCAAAAGAGTTACCAAAAATATACCCGCCCATAACTATGGAAATGATAGATGATTTCTTCAGTGTAGGTTACAGCTCAACCAGGGGAGAGCCCGGAGATGTCCGCTACCATCGCCAGCGATGCCTGCCCTGCCTTGAAGGTGTACCCTTGCCCGGGTGTGATCTTTGCACGAGGAGAGAGGAGATTTTACAGTGGGCGAAGTGAGAGCTTGTCACCAAAGACCTTTTTCGCTGTATGGCAAAATATGGCCGCGATTATCTCGAAAGAGAGATCTTGTAACAGATGTACAGACGGATGAATGAATGAGTAAGAATCATATTAGGTCACACGGAGCAAAGATGGGACTTTCTGAAACGGCGTCTTCTGATTGGACAGCCGAGAATACATCTAACGGGCAAGAACGAATATGACAGGACCAAATGGTGGCCTCTGATTGGACAAGAGACTTCTTGAATTGTAAACACACCCAACGCGGCTCCCCCAGCGTGGGTATGTTATGATGGAGGGGAAAATAAACTATATGAAAAAGCTTGATGTTGTTGTTGTTCTCTCATCTTTGTTGTAGTTGTTCTCTCATATGTCTGTATCATGGCGTCAAGGTGTTATGCTATACTAAGGAACCATTAGTCCAGACGGATCCCACTCACTCACTCACATTCGTTAATGCGTCCATGTGTTAAGACGGGCGTTGGGGACGCCTCACCGGCCGGAGCTCTTGGAACTCGGAGCTCCGGAGCTCTTGGAACTCGGAGCTCCGGAGCTCTTGGAACTCGGAGCTCCGGAGCTCTTGGAGCTCCGAATAGATCACCAGCTGAGTGTGCTAAAAATAGATGACCAGCTAGCGTGCTATAAAAGGGAAGCGGCCTGGCCGTTTCATCAGACACTGTCAGCCATCAAGATGTTCACTTGCACAACTTGCCAGAAGCAGTTTATTCGTCTGCACGACTTGCGCCGCCATGAGGCCTCCACCTACAACGATGCACGGTATACTGGTATAATCTGCTCACGGTCATTCAATCGGGAGGATAATTTATTGCGCCATGAGAGGGCATTCCACGCGGGTGCGACGGTACAATGTAACGATTGTGGTCGACTCTTCAAACGACCCAGTTGGTTAAGACAGCACCAACGTTTGATTCGTGCCCCGTCTCTACGGTTTGGGCGACAACTTTCCACTAAAGAGGAGCCGCGGAAGGTCAGACCAAGTGAAGATGAACCCGGGGAGACGAACGCCACTGGTGATGCGACGATGAAGAACCCGCCTATACCCACAGTCTAGGAGGGCCTGGATATCCAGCCGGACCCCAGCGTTACGGTTTCGAGTCATACGCCTGACGACATCGAACATTTGCTGGACGAGCCCATAAATGTTCCTAGCGCCCATCCAGCGAGTGACATCTATCGGCGCCATTGGGCCATGATACGGTACTGTTTCCACCGTCATCGTCCTATTCAAGATATCGACAATTTCCGACTGACCGACCTCGCCCGTCTACGCAGCTACATGGATGCCGTCTTCAATGACCAAGCTACGTCCTTCAAATTAAATCTGGCGTTTGGTTACGTGCTGCAGCATAAGGAGACAGACCAAGTCCGATACTTTTACTGGAGCAGTAACATCCGGGTATTTGACCAACCGTTTACCAAAACGGATAGGGCATCACTAGAGACGATGCTGGAGACCGTTGATCCCTTGGAATGGGCCCAACAACAACGCCCCAACTCCAAGTTGATAGTGGAGAGGGTCACCAATGTTACGTTTTTCGTGACCAAGCTGACCGACCAACCCATCGGTTGAACGCGTCGCCCGTGCACTGATGAATACCATAACATGCCGTACAGACTACATGCTGGTCGTTGACTTGCGCTCAGTAAACACTTGTACCTAATGTGACGGTGCGTTAAATAATAAAACATGATGTTTGATATTTCAATTTGTTTTGCTATGGACATACTAAACATACCTAGGGCGGCTCCCCCAGCCTGGGTATGATGTAACATTGGGGATAATAAACTGTATGAACATTGCTGAACTTGTTGTTATTCATGTGGTATAATACAGCACAGATTTGGTATGATGCGAGACAGATATGGTATAATACAGCAAAGATATGGTATAATGCATGACAGATATGGATGGTCAATCTCAATATGGATGGACCAAATACCTTCCTTCACTGACCCAACATGCCCACTTTCGCTACTACTCGTACTGTTACGTCACCAATGACGTCACAGCTGCTGTGGATATCCCGCAAATCGTGGGAAAAATTGGCACTGAGCCAATTATAAAACATGTTCTTTCGCTACTATTCGTACTTATGACGTCACTGGTGGACATCCCTTAAATGGAGTCACCCCGAGAACTGCAAGATGACACTTTCCACGACGCATTCGGACCAAGGATGGCCCCTCTCCACTCCAAATACCTTCCTTCACTGTCCCAAAATGCTCACTTGCGCTACTACTCGTCCTGATGACGTCACCCTTGACATCACAGATGACGTGGACAGCTCACAAATCGGGGTCTACACCCCGAGAGCTACAAAATGACACCCCACACGATGCATTCGGAGGAATAGTGGTCCATCTCTACACCAAATACTTTCCTTCACTTCCCCAAAATGGCCACTTTACTTGCTACACCCAACTGCGCATGCGCAGATTGACTCGACTTGCAATAAAAAATACACGCCATTCTGACTCTACCCGACAAAGGCTTTACTTCGATACCTCCCACAACCCATTTGGACCACTAGTGGTTCACATCGGCCCCAAAATGTATATTGCCATACTAGGGTCTGCCTGCGCATGCGCAGAATGACGATATTCCTACCCCACACCCACCCAGTCGGATGAACCCTCACGTGTGCTTCACACTGATACCTCACTCGACTCCAACAGACCACTAGTGGCCCACCTAAGCCCCAAAACGTCTATTTCCATTCCCTTTTCCCACAATTCCCTGTCTGCGCATGCGCGGAATGTTGGACGCGGACGCTACACCAGTCCAAGCAGATGCTCCTGCACGACTGCTTTACATTGATACCTCATACAACTCCATCGGCCCATTAGGGGCTCCCCTAGATCCCAAAACTTCTATTTACATACACTTGGTCTCCGACATCAGTTCCACGTGTCACCCATCCCGTCGGATGCGCCTTCACGAATGCTTCACATGGATACCTCATACGACTCCATAGGACCAAGAGTGGGCCACCTAGATCCCAAAAACGTCTATCTCCATACCCTTTTCCCATAATGCCCTGTCTGCGCATGCGCAGAATGGTGACCACGACCGAGCCACTAGTCCAGGCAGATGCCCCCTCACATATGCTTCACATTGATACCTCACTCGACTCCATCGGACGATTAGTGGCTTCCCTAGACCCTAAAACGTCTATTTGCATACCCATTTCCCACAATTCCCTGTTTGCGCATCCATAGAATGGCGACAATGGCCGAGCCACTAGTTCAGTCAGATGCCCCCTCATGTGTGCTTCACATGGATACCTCATACAACACCATAGGACCATTAGGGGCTCACCTCAACCCCAAAACGTCTATTTCCATACCCTTTTCCCACAATTCCCTGTCTGCGCATGCGCAGAATGGCGACAATGGCCGAGCCACTAGGATACATGGATACCTCATACGACTCCATCGGCCCATTAGGGGCCCCCCTAGATCCCAAAACGTGTATTTCCATAGCCTTTCCCACAATTCCCTGTCTGCGCATGCGCAGAATGATGACAACGCCCGAACCACTAGTCCAGTCAGATGCCCCCTCATGTGTGCTTCACACTGATACCTCATACGACTCCATTGATCCATTAGGGGCTCCCCTAGCTCCAAAACGTCTATTTCCATACCCTTTGGCGACCGCGCATGCGCAGAATGACGCTATTTCAACCCACACCCAGCCCATCAGATGCCTCTTCACGAATGCTTCACTTTGATACCTCACTCGACCCCATCGGACCACGAGTGGCTCCCCTAGCGCCAAAACGTCTATTTCCATACCCTTGGTCCACCGCGCATGCGCAGAATGACGCTATTTCAACCCCACACCCAGCCCATTAGATGCCCCTCACATAAGCTTCACAATGATACCTCATACGACCCCATCGGATCATCCATACCCCATGCAGGCATTTTCCCGTATAGCTTTAATATGCAAATGTTCGAATCAGGGAAGATAATCCGGCATTTGCCAAAAATCACAAAAGGACATCAAGAGTTACCTCCCCCTAAATTGAAACTCTTCTGTGTATGCAAATTTTTGAGGCCAAGTTGACCTTTTCGGGGTTTATACTACTACTGAGGTGTACTGTATGTTCGCTTTCAAGACTACCGGTCAGCTACCTCCTATTTTGTGGGAGGCCCGTTGGCCGAGTGGTTTAGATCGCCGACAAAGTGCTAGCGATTAGGTGCCTGACTCTAGGGTCGCTGGTTCGAATCTCGCACGGGACTCGACCAAATTTTCAGCAGTAGAATTTGTGCTATTCTAAGATAGTGTTATCCCAAATAACGAAAATACTGTTATACGATCACTTTCTAAATGATAAAAAATATATCTATTCAGGTTTGGGAGCTGTATCATTACGATCATCAGAGGGGTACTGTATGTTCGCTTTCAAGACTACCGGTCTGCTACCTCCTATTGCTGTGGGAGGCCCGTTGGTCGAGTGGTTTAGATCGCCGACATACAGTGCTGGCGATTACGTGCCCGACTCTGGGGTCGCTGGTTCGAATCCCGTACGGGACTCGACCAAATTTTCAGCACTAGGATTTGTGCTATTCGAAGATAGTATTATCCCAAAATAACGAAAATACTGATATTTTGATTATTTTATTCAAATTTCAATTCCACTTCTGGTATAAGTGCATGTATATAAAATACATACAGAATGAACTGCATACAGAATAACACAAGTAACAGGTATATATGTATCTCATTACATTCTTAACCAAAGATCAACACCTGGGTGATATTACAACAATACCATGGTGTTATATATTGTTATGATTGGCTTAACTTTAGCTGCTGAACGTATTTCTAATTTGAGGACAATGGGCAATCACACTAAATTTATTTTCATAACTTCAGTTATTTTCACAATAAGCAATATAATCGAGATTAGCACGTGAAGTTTGACAACATAATATAATACGCATCATGGGTCTCCTTCAGTTTACTGTAGACATATATACCCTTGAATATCTGTTACCATGATTCAGTCAAAATATTGTCTGTATTATATTGATGTCGACAAGGAATAAACATAATTATTTGATAGTATTATTAACTGTATGTTGTTTATGATTAACATTAACTTTTTATTCGTTGGAATCCAGCCATTTGTTCCATATGGGCAATATTATCATCAGTCATCACCATTCAATATGAATGTGATACATGTACAAGTTCATGGTAATTGATACATTATGGTGAAGGTGACCTGTAACACCAGTATACAAAATTATTCCGAGCGCATAATGAATCTTCATCACATGATGCTGAGACAGATCAGAACGGAGTGCCGGTAAAATCAGGTGTGTTTTGTAGAGGATTCTGTCAATGAGGATGCTATACTGTACACATACAAAATATGAAGTGTTGATGTGTAGGGCCTATAGCACAAAATCACAAGCAAGTTGGTAAAACTAGGCACACAGGTCTCATTTCTGCCGCTAACGTGTTGATTTGGGTGGGGTGTCCTCTCAGGGGGAGGTGGGGTGGGAAGGAGCCTAATGTCTAAAGCAGTATTCCAGGTTTTCCATCAATATTTTCCATACCCCAATATTCCAAGCACTTGAAATCAGACAAAAATTATTTGCGGGGAATGTGACTTCCACATCCCAAGCTGGACATGCTAGTGGGGAACCATCAATCCCAGGTTAATTACCATTGGTGAAGTAGTTAACGTCCAACAAATGCAAAAATGTTATACAGTGATGTATTCCCCTACGGACCCTGTTGCCTCGACGGAGGTCTTTGCGCTCATCCAGCGCTTGTTGGTTTTATTTCCAGTACAATTATATAAAGGATGTGTGATGTTTACAAACGAAAAACTCCTTTGTGTGTGGCGGTAATGAAGCTGTTATATATTTTTTTTTCTTCCGATCCAAAACCTGCAAAAACATATTTTGCTTGACGAATATGCACTGAAATATCAGCCTGGAAACAATTACGATGGTAAGTTGCATAAAAATGAGTTTACATCTCATCAAAATGTGCTCCCTGGCATATTTTTGTATTTCTGAGGCATTTATAAGGCGAATTTTCCCTTGTATCAAAAATATGTCACCTCAAAACAAAGTTATATTTTCGCAAAGATATTTGGAAGATTGCTCATATGAAAGTAAAAAAAATACAGCATTAGCCCAGGGAGCATATTTTCATGAATCAAAAATTCAGTTATTTTCAGCCCCCCCCCCCCCCCCATACGACCCATTCGGACCAATTGTGGCCGGTCATCTCGACCCCAAAACGTCCGTTCCCATGAACTTTTAGCACTGCGTATGTGTGCCATAGACCCTACTTCCACAACCCACCAGTCCAGTCGAAGGCCCCTCCACGAGTGCTAAACTTTGACCCTCTATTCGGACCAATAGTGTTCCATCTCGAGGCTAAAACGGCCATTCCCATGTCAATTTTCCACAATTCCCGGTCTACGACAGCGCGCCTTAGCCTCTACTTCCACCCCCAAAATACCTTAGTTCGCTACTACTTCTATTGATGACGTCACTGTTTAAATGGACATCCCTGAAGTCGTGGTCTACGCCGCAAGAGCTTCAATATGAGACCATACATGGCCTATTTGGATGCAATGTAGCCCCTCAATCTCTCAAATACGCCCTTGCGCTTCTCCTTCAGCATGCCTTTTTAAACAATCAATAATGAAGAGAATACGAGAAAGCCGGAATGCACACTATGCAAGACTCATTTTCATGGTTTTTCATTATTATGCATTATTTTGTGTTCCTGTAGGCGTCTTATCTTTGAGCAGCTATATGGACAGAGTGAGCATTTATATGGCTTTTCACCAGTATGGCACCTTTCATGATTCTTCAGTTTTCCTTTCTGTGAACAGCTATATGGACAGAGTGAACAGTTATATGGCTTTTCACCAGTATGTGTCCTTTCATGACCCTTCAGGTTCCCTTTCTCTGAACAGCTATATGGACAGTGTGAGCATTTATATGGCTCTTCACCAGTATGGCACCTTTCATGATTCTTCAGTTTTCCTTTCTGTGAACAGCTATATGAACAGAGTGAACAGTTATATGGCTTTTCACCAGTATGTGTCCTTTCATGACCCTTCAGGTTCCCTTTCTCTGAACAGCTATATGGACAGTGTGAGCATTTATATGGCTCTTCACCAGTATGGCACCTTTCATGATTCTTCAGTTTTCCTTTCTGTGAACAGCTATATGGACAGAGTGAACAGTTATATGGCTTTTCACCAGTATGTGTCCTTTCATGTTTCTTAAGGTTTACTTTTTGTGAACAGCTATATGGACAGAGTAGGCATTTATATGGCTTTTCACCAGTATGTGTCCTTTCATGTTCCTTTACGTGCACTTTCTTTGAACAGCTATATGGACAGAGTGAGCATTTATATGGCTTTTCACCAGTATGTGTCCTTTCATGCTCCTTTACGTTCCCTTTCTGTGAACAGCTATATGGACAGAGTGAACATTTGTATGGCTTATCACCAGTGTGTGTCCTTCATGTTCCTTTAGGCTCCCACCACCCACCCATCCACCACAGCCGCCATCTTAAACCCACCACCCACCCATCCACCACAGCCGCCATCTTAAACCCACCACCCACCCATCCACCACAGCCGCCATCTTAAACCCACCACCCACCCATCCACCACACCCCATGTGACACAATACTCGCTTCTGATTGGCTACCTCCACGTGACCTCCACAAAATATGCAAATTTCCGGGGTCAATGGTCCTCGTTTTGCCCTTTGTATACTACTGTGGTAGATCTGTAATTTTCAACAAGTAGGGCATCACATGATTCGAAAATGGCGAGTTACGTTGGGGTTACGTCGGTAGACTTTAGCTGATTGGCTGACGAAGTCACGTGGTATTGATTTCTGGAAATTCCCTCTCGCACTTGCCGAAAGTAGGCTGTAAATGGATACACACGATCCCAGGGTCAGTCTTACCGCGAAAAGATGACCGAGATGGTTACAGGTTGGGTAGAGCAAGGTCCCACAGGAACTACTTTTCGCCATGACGTATGATATGATTTTTGGAAGAGAAGGAATAACTTGGCCGTCAACGAGATTATATAATAATAATTTGGTATGACGTATGCCTCGCCATCGAGCGAATATGTTTATGGAATGATACTGAGTGTGAAAAAAATAATTGACTGTCAGTGGGATTCGGATTCACGAACCCGGGTATATGAACAACCACTTCTTCATTGTATAGTCAGCTGCGCACAGACGCATCACCGACAGAGAAGGTGAAAATTCACGGATGCAAATTATACATTTAGCTCAGCATACAGAATTTCGGGGCGTTAGCAGCGGACATGGATTTGTGGAACACGGTTTCTTATCAAGTTCGAGAGGGGAAACTCTGACAATCAAACTAAAGTTGCAAAAGTTAAGTGCCGTGATCGGCTGAACCAGTTCCGGAAGGATTTTTCAAGAAACGGATGATATATCCGAGTTATGCCTGGATTTAGTGAAATAGTGATACACGGTAAATATGTGAAGCATATTAGATTAGTTTATTATCTCGGATGAGTCATTACATTGAATGACCTATTATAACCTCATCAAAGTAGTGACTTATAAAATGTGACTTAACCGGTCCATATAACCTTCACAGTTTCTTACATAGATTATAATATAATTATATTCCTACGTTGTGAAACACCCTGCCAGAAAATACTGGAGCCAGTATTTTCTGGCAGGGTGTTTCACAATGTAGGAATATCATTATATTATAATTTATCCCTGAAGATGACCTACATAGAACCAGAGAAGTAAGCTACTGAGGATCGCTGATCTGGTCCGAGCTCGAAATAGCGGACAACTGACTCCATCGTGACGAACCGTGGAGCCGACCTGGTTCTTGCCACCTCGTACCATATTCCAGTATACTGTAATAGAAATGAACAACTATCATGGTTTACCAACCTCCATAATGGGAGACAACCCTGTTTGGCGGTTGATAAATAATCCTATCTGGTCTCACCAAATTCTTCACCCAATTTTCGAAACGAAAACAAAGGGTCGATCTTCCATGTAGACTATATTGTTACGGCTTATATATTACTGAAAAACGTTCTATCAATAGACTCATTGTTGTACCCAGATAGACTATTGTTCTCCTTTGTCGTATTGAAATATTTGTATCTAAACTCTGTCGCTTTTAATTAGTCGTCTACTTTGGGGCTTCTCAAAAATTAATAGTTAACTCTGCATTAATTTTCTTCTTTGCATCGTGTAGAACAAACTGAACTCTACAAAATGACCACCATTACTCCGTGATATCGTTAATATATAACGCTTGAAATAACTTTATAATTCACTCCATATAATACTCCACTACAGTTGTTTCGTGTACTGGGCCTCAATTACATAGGGAGCCCAGTGACATTGCCGAATGATAAACCGGACACACCTCTATGATCATTCACGACAATGTTGACCTTTGTGCTAGTAAACACGAATACATTAAGTTATTGAGCCCCGGTACTATACAAGAGTTTTATATGGAGAGAATTCCAAAGTTATTTCAAGCGTGATATACTATCGATATCACGGAGTAATGTTGGTCATTTTGTAGAGTTCAGATTGTTCTACACGATGCAAACAAGAAAATTAATGCATATTTAACTACTGGTTTTTGACAAGCTTCAAAGGTAGACGACTAATTAAAATGGGCAGACTATAATACCGGTCAAGCCAGTGCTAGAGGCCGTGTGGTCATGTCATTCAAGATGCTGGGATACAAATCATCACAGGGCATTTGCGTACAATTCGCCATCCATAAGATGGTTTGTGAATCGTGTGTCGCATTATTGCGGAGCGATATCCGATACTGTTCGATCTTCATCCGGCGGAGAACAGACTCGAGAAATCTGATATATTACAGGCTTTTCATACTACTTCTGAAACATATATTGTCTGAGCTTATAAAAGATACAGATATGAATAACCTCCGTATCATCCAACAGGTGTTGTAGATCTGTAATTTTGAACAAGTAGGACAGCACATGACTCGAAAATGGCGGGTTACGTTACGTCGGTAGAGTTTAGCTGATTAGCTGACGACATCACGTGGTATTGATTTCGGGGAATTCCCTCATATAGTTGCCGGAAGTAGGCTGAAAATGGATACATACGATCGCAGGGTCAGTCTTCCCGCGTATAGATGACCCAGATGGTTACAAATTGCATCACAGTGATCACTTTTGGTTCTGATGATGGTTTTAGATATATGCAGTCAGTATGTTTGTCTGTGGGTCAGTAAGTTCTTGTCAGTACGTTGGCATCGTTTTCCACCACCCTTTTAAATGTCGGGTTTATAATTGTGATGCTTACACGTACATGAACGGCTCTACATTTATATAAATATCATGTAAATTATACACAAAAAATGTGTAAATCATGAACTCATGATCGCACTGGATAGAAAGTAAACATGTGAAACGATCGCATCATACCTTTGTAATATCAACGTACTCCTGTGACTCTATGTCCTCCACTCGAATACCCCTGGATATATCAGCTGCTGAATGGTTGTTGTTCACTTGATATACTTGACCCAGCGTTCGTCCGGTATGCACAGCAAACAGGCAAAACAATATCGGGACATTAAACATCTTGTCTAGCATAAATAATGAAATCTCCCCAGATATGGGCTATCGTCTGTAGATTTAGGAAACAAGTTAAGCCGAATTTACAGACTATGTGCCCCGAACACTGATGCACAAGTCTCGAGAAAGACAAGGACCAGTTGATCCTACGGTGTCTTCGTTTCTATATAACGTTAATATTCACGTCTTTAAAAACTCTTGAAGCTATGGAAGCTGGGTGCGGCCATCTCGAGCTTTCGCATTTTCAAATCGATCATCGTAACGCGAAAATGCGAAAACACGAATACGCAACAACACGAAACCCTGGAAATGCGAAAATGCGAAAACGCGAAAATGCGAAATAGCGAAAACACGAATACGCAATGCGAAAACGCGAAAATGCGATACACGACAATGCGAAAACGCGATGTGCAAACGCGAAAACGCGATGCGAAAACACGAAAACGCGATGCGAAACACGTTTCGGAGGGGAAATTCCCCCCTGATCAGGTAGGGTAAAGTAATGGAGGTGTTTCCATTTAATTGATGGAGGTGTTTCCCTTTAAGTTATGGAGGTGGTCCTCTGTAAGTGATGGAAGTGTTCCTCTTTAAGTGATGGTGGTGTTCCCCTTTAAGTGATGGAGGTGTTCCCCTTAAATGATGAAGGTGTTCCCCTTTAGGTGATAGAGGTGTTCCCCTTTATGTGATGAAGGTGTTCCTCTTTAAGTTATGGAGGTTTTTCCCTTAAATGATGAAGGTGTTTCCCTTCATGTGATAGAGGTGTTCCCCTTTATGTGATGGAGGTGTTTCTCTTTAAGTGATGGAGGTGTTCCCCTTAAATGATGAAGGTGTTCCCCTTTAGGTGATAGAGGTGTTCCCCTTTATGTGATGGAGGTGTTCTTCTTTAGGTGATGGAGGTATTCCCCTTAACTGATGAAGGTGTTCGCCTTTAGGCGATAGAAGTGTTCCTCTTTATGTGACGGATGTGATCCTCTTTAAGTGACAGAGGTGTTCCTTTTTAAGTGATGGAGGTGTTCCTCATTAAGTGACGGAGGTTTTTGCCTTTAAGTGCTGGAGGTTTTTCTCTTTATGTGACGAAGGTGTTCTTCCTGTTAAATGATGGAGGTGTTCCTCTTTATACGATGGAGGTGTTCTTCTTTAAAAGATGGTGGTGTTCCCTTTAAATGATGGAGGTGTTCCTCTTTACCTAGTGATGGAGGTGTTCCTCTTTAACTAGTGATGGATGTGTTCCTCTTAAAGTGATGGAGGTGTAATGAAGGTGTTCCTCTCAAGTTAGTAATGGAGGTGTTCCTCTTTAACTAGTGATGGATGTGTTCCTCTTTAAATGATTGAGGTGTTCCTCTCCAGCTAGTAATGGAGGTGTTTCTCTTCAACTATTGATGGAGGTGTTCCTCTTTAACTAGTGATGGAGGTGTTCCTCTTTAACTAGTGATGGAGGTTGTCTTCTTTAACTAGTGATGAGGCGTTTCTCTTTAAGTGACAGAGGTGTTTCTTTCTAAGTGGTGGGTCCAAGAATGGACTTGACATAAGATAAATATCCCATACAAGCGTGCTTATATATTGACATGTACCAACAAATGGTGTTACAGAGTTTCAATGTACGGAATATATTTCTTGTGTCAAATAATGATATGGTAATAGATAAGGATCTTCATATAGTGTCCCAGACTTGTAAGTAACTTGATATACCCTGATGACCGATATTGCTTGAAGGTGTCGACTGATCCGCGACAGTTGTCCTCCAGAGGTTAAAATAAAGTCTTAAAGGATTAGTACAGCCGTCCTGGTGTTCTCATTAAAATTATAATCTGGACAGTAAATTTAATTATATTCTTACATGTGAAACACAGGGCCAGAAAATACTGGCTCGGATAAAAATCGAACTGACGACTTAAGGGAAACCCAGCCAGTGTTTTCCGGCCGGGTGTTTTGCAATGTCGAAATATAATTAAATTATAATTTATTCCTGAAGATTTATTCCTGTAATTATTGGTTTGAACAGTAAACACCAGAGAGAACAATGGGCCAGTTAGAAAACGTTGCGTTCCACAGCTAGGGTTTGTTTTCTCTATCCTAGGCCACAGTGTGGGCGTTGAAATATAGGTTTGGCTTCATTAAATGGTGTATACTGTGTAGCCATGTAATGTATGTACCGTATTCACCGTCCTACACACACTTTGATGACGCATCCCAAGACATGTGTAGACTTGTCTGCCCCAAATTGATGAAATCCCCAGATAAGCTCCGACTTGGCCCCACGCGTTCAGAATTGTTTACTGTCCCGACACGTTCAGACTTGTTTCCCGGAAGTCACGTGACCGGAAGTTCCGTTCTTTTCCGATTAATCACGAAGCTCCTGTGGGAGCAATTCACTCCGACTTTACCGCACTTCTTCCTTTAAACTGGAAATCGCAATCCAGGACATGTTAGGAAAACGGTGGAGAATCGAACTTCGCTTCGACAGGTCATGATATTATAACCTATACCATGGTAGGACGTCCGTCGGTCATTTTTGAACAGGTCGACCTCTGCAGATCTGTGTCATCAGCGGGTCTGGACTTGTTGGGTTCTGATGGGTGCACGAGAACGACAGGAATGCGAGACATGGGGTTTCACCCAACCATGCCATGAGGTATGGTGGGTAGGGGAATAGCGGTGCACATGCGCAACCGGATGTGGAACGCTTCACCGAGAACGAGACGTGAGACACATCAGAATTTCAACCAAAAACACTTCTGCATTCAAGCATGCACCACATGGTAGTGTGGGTAGGGCATGATGGTTCTGGCTGCCCTGTAGGGCGCCGGCCACTGGGCGTTCTACGGTTAATAAAATAAAGATGAGATCTCGAACAACACAACGGCTTGTGTATTTATTTATTTATTTATTTTTAATGGATTTAGTTATTGTGATTA
>JAVTVY010038412.1:0-16706 GCA_036873755.1 Hanleya hanleyi | reverse complement strand
AAATTTTCTTTACAAGAGAACCCATTTACAGTCCATAAAGGATGGAATGGATGTATATTATTATGGTTTTTCAAATTATTTCTCAAGTTTCTGAAGTGTTTCCCATGTTTCTAAGAGAAAATTGAGTGCAAAATTACCAATAATTTGACCTGGTTACATCGCTTATTTGCATTTTCCCGCGTTTCTGCTATCATTGGAAAGCGAAAAAGTAACCACGGCCTTCATATTGCCGAATGGATGACCATTATTAAGAAGAAATAGGTTAATTTTGAGTTTTGTTCTCGAAAATCCTGCTAGAATTGGCAAAAGTGATCAAAACAAAGATGGGGTAGGGGGAAAGTTATCGGTCGGATTTCCCAAAAATAATATGTATAACTGGCAAGTGTTGTATACCGCCATACTCGCAAACACTCTGAGATTACGATACATGTGAATAATTAATTTCGTAAAAAACATCCTGCCCCTTAAGGTGGCCCTCCACAGTTTCGTAGTAATGGCCCCTCTCTAATTTCATATACGATAGACTGCCCTTGTTCTGCTACATCATAATTCTTCTTGTCTTCTTAATAGCTTATATCTATAATGCCATCCTATTCAGCATTATCAACGCTGCAAACGAAGTACGTACAAATCGAGTGCTGGCTTCGTCTACACGCTGATCGGGATCATGGAGTAAAGTTTGTCCGCCTCAGTTATGCCCCTTGGGTAAGTTTGCAAAATCGACTCATTTACGGAAGAAAATCTGACAAAAACGGATAGGTTAATATCCCCTTTTTTTTGCCTTTTTAAGTTGAGACCGGACCAGGGAACGTGAGTAAGAAGTTTAATTGAAATCGCTCTTACAGATTTTTCTGGAAATTGAGCCGAATTTGACCATTTTTCGACATTTTTAAGGGGTTTTCTAGGAAAAATGAAGCAAGCATGGAGGAGAATGTTCGAGTTAAATTTTTCTATAACATAGCAGTGTTTTATATCTTAAAATAATAGTTTCATCATGCTCTTTCAGAAAATATATACATATAAGTGATTTGGGTTGAAGGTTTTGCGACAACCGGTGGCCGAAAAACGGAGCCATAGTCTATTCTATGCCGAATAAAAGAATCTCCGGAGTGCACCCTTAACGCCCGCCATTTTCGCGGTATGGGGTATCGCTCCGCAATAATGGAAACAAACGTTCCGCAAACCATCTCTTGGATGGCGAAGTGTACGCAAATGCGACCGAGCGGTCGCGAATGACCGAGAATAAATCGTCTCTCGTCGTACATTTTCGCTCGCAAGTTCCGAATGAATCATGTTGATGCTCAGGCATGCTCTAAAGTTGAAAACAGTGAAACGCTTACACTCTCAAAACAAGCATTCATATTTCAACACCGAAATAAGCAATTATTTGCAATATACATGTACATGTACGTCAATCGTATGTTCGTGTTTATATCTTATAAGTAGCACCCCAACGTGTCACTGAACACGTTTATCGTAATCACTGTTTCCTGCTGGTGATTTGATGGGTCGGTCTTTCGTGTAAGGTTCTATTGTTCAACAATTTGTATTATTGAAAAGACTCATTGTTGTACGCAAACAGACTATTGGGCGACTATTTCTTACCATACTTATAGCCTCTTGTGTTGTCCTTCACTGGACGCTTAGCGATTGTTACCCCCTCGCTCTACTCATCTTCATTTTATCAGGTCAATTTCTACGTTCCCACTTCGAATCTGCCTTGATATATCTGACCACCTTCAGTGTTCAAAATCCGATGTAGGACTATTGTCACACTCTGCTAGCGGATTCGATTCTCACCCAAGGTGGCAATATGTTACATCCCATTTCCCCCTATGCATTAATATGGGGGATCATTTTAAGCTACTAATTACTAGCACATTTATTCCAACTCGAAGACACCAAATATCAATGGCCCTTTCTTCAAATACTAGTAGCATGGTTATGAAGCATATTTACTACAGTTACGCAGTTATCACCATTTAACAATAGTGTCCATAAATAACCATAGGGAGACATGGAATACACGGCGTGTCCCAAGTGTGTCCATAGTCAATACGTTAATAAGCCCATTAGATAAATATTAATTCACTTTCCAAGGCGCATTTATATAATGCTATTACATTCTGCCTGGGAGATCGGGTCTGCCATAATGAAGAACAGCCGTGTAACCAGGATTTCCGAATCGCATTCGTGACCGCATGACCTCTCTGATTATGCCCATATCTGAGATAATAAAGAGCCAGCCAATACGTTCTATATTTCATACCCTCTGGTTAGTTTGAATTCAGATGTTCGTATCCAAAGAACTCAATGTTTGTTTTGACGTAAGAGACCCCCATTCCCACACCTACCCCTGCCTTCCCCACCCCGACATCAGCATCTGACAAGCATCAACATGCAAGGTCCATCCATCTTTGCGCTACATAAACTCGGCTTGCGTTAGGATGTTACGAGATTCCACGAAGGTGGCGAACCAGTCTCCCTCGTTGTCCGTACATCGGCTGTTATTTTTAGCAGACCGTTCAAAATATTACTAAACCCCATTCTCATGGCGGGCTGATACGGAGTGCAGTTCAGGCCTGTATGTGGAAGACTAGACCATCTGACACACCCCAGCTGTCCAGTCAGTCCAAGCAACTAACCAGCTGTTGATTGGCTGTTCAAACATGTGCTCATACTCACAAGAGCTTATCCAGTAACAGTTGGTTCCAGATTAGCAATTTTCCATCCAGATGCCAATTAGAAACGTTCATAAAGTTAGACCGCGGTTCGCAGTTCGTTATTCGGGACCAGTCATTCAGCGACTCATAACAGCTCCCCTAGCAGCGCCCTCTGGCGTCAGATTTGGGATATGAATATGCAAAGATATAGAGCATGACATTCTCTCTTGCTTTGAAGTTTGAAGTTCAAAGTACTCATTATATAAAAAAAACAGATTCCATATCTGAGGAAATAATTGCTGGTCTCCTCGAATAATGAACTGCGAACTGCGAACCGCGGTCTAACTTTATGAACGGCAATTAGAATATAATACATCCCAGATATACAAGAAAGGATATGTCCGTCACGTTAGATTGTCTTCTGATCATATTTGTCGCCACTTGCGAATAAATTAGCGTCAAATAGAGTTTTAGGCTGCGTGCTAACTCACATTGCCTTTACATGTAGGTTCATAGACTGCAATGGAAAATTGTCGTAGAGGGGAGATTAAGGAAATAATCACTTCCCCCACTCTTCGCCAGTTCACCACCAAATCTGCCAATTAAATATTGCATTTATATACGCGATTCCGTGAAATTACCAAAGTATCACATTTTTATTAATCAGATCTGAAACTCACTGAACAGCCATCGTTTATAAGTTTTCTCAGAAAAAAAAATCCTGTGCGTTTGACGTTGATACAACTCATATTTGTTTCAACTTAAAATCTATCCAAACAAAAATGTAAGTGTACCAAATGTCAATACTAGCGAAGATCAAACACATCAAAATGGATTGATGGTTGATGAAAATCGGCTCGCTAATCAGTGTTAGCATTTTGAGAGCATTTACGGTAACGGAAGAATTGTAATGTTTTTGTTCTTTTTGTTTTTTTTCTGAATCGGTAAACAATCAGCTTTTAATGATGTTGCATTGGCGAAAGCGGTCAATGGTATTCAGTAGTGTTGGACACAAGGAAACGAACACTAAATAGTACTCAATGATGTTGGGCAGACGGAAACGATCAAAAATAGTATTCAATGATGTTGGACAGACGGAAGCGATCATTAAATAGTATTCAATGATGTTGGATAGACGGAAACGGTCACTATTCAATAATAATGGACAAACAAAAACGATAAATATTCAATGATGTTGGACAGACGGAAACGATCAGTAGTATTAAATGATGTTGGACAACAGACGAAAAATCCAACGATGTTGGATAGACGGAAACGATCATTAGTATTCAATGATGTTGGACAGACGGAAACGATCATTAATATTCAATGATGTTGGACAGACGGAAACGATCATTAATATTCAATGATGTTGGACAGACGGAAACGATCATTAGTATTCAATGATGCTGGACAGACGGAAACGATCAGTAGTATCCAATGATGTTGGACAGACGGAAGCGATCATTAGTATTCAATGATGTTGGACAGACGGAAGCGATCATTAGTATTCAATGATGTTGGACAGACGGAAACGATCATTAGTATCCAATGATGTTGGACAGACGGAAACGATCATTAGTATTCAATGATGTTGGACAGACGGAAGCGATCATTAGTATTCAATGATGTTGGACAGACGGAAGCGATCATTAGTATTCAATCATGTTGGACAGACGGAAACGATCATTAGTATCCAAGGATGTTGGACAGACGAAAGCGATCATTAGTATTCAGTGATGTTGGACAGACGGAAACGATCATTAGTATTCAATGATGCTGGACAACAGACGAAAAATCCAACCATGTAGGACAGACGGAAACGATCATTAGTATTTAATGATGTTGAACAATAGACGAAAAATCCAACGATGTTGGATAGACGGAAACGATCAACGATCAGTAGTATTCAATGATGTTGGACAACAGACGAAAAATCCAACGATTTTGGACAGACGGAAAAGATCATTAGTATTCGATGATATTGGTCAACAGACGAAAAATCCAACGATGTTGGATAGACGGAAACGACGAAATAGTATTCAATGATGTTGAAGAGGCGGAACCGGTCAATATCATTCAATGATGATCAAAAAATGGAAACGACCAATAGTATGTAGTGATTTTGGCCAGATGAAATCCGTCATGGTATTCATTGTTATCCCGCTTCAGACAGAATCGTCCAATGAAAACCAGCGATCACGGTCACATGGATCAATATAAATTTTACTGGCCCCAAATATTTCTGTATTGGGTCACTGACAAACCGTGTACCGGTAACTAATAATATAGGGAAGCAGACACTGTTGATATCTCATTAAGGTGCAGGAATGGTTATTATTGTCTCGCATGCTATTTAGCAGATCTGCTACTTCGCAAATACTTTCTAAAACCAGTGATATTTAGAAAGGGGTGTGCTACTTTGAAGATAATTTCTAGGATTACTGCTAGTTAGCACTTTGACTTGCCTGTTCCCAAAGGAAATATATTTTATAATTAGCACAAATGCTAAATATTGAATATTTCTTTCTAAATTGCAGCCAGAAGAAATATTCAATATTTATGATAACTCGCAAACGCAAATTGTTGGACTGCCTCTCCCGAAAGAAAATATATTGTATAATTAGCACAAATGCTAAATATTGAATATTTCTTCTAAATTGCAGCCATGATAAATATTGAATATTTCTTCTAAATCGCAGCTCCAAATTGTCCGATTGCCTCTCCTTAAAGAAAATATATTGCATAATTAGCACAAATGCTACATATTTTCAATCTTGCATGGACTGGTGAATAAGGAGGTGTTATGTAAGGATTTTTAAGACAGTCGCAAGTACATTTTCATTTGTGGTCTGTGCAACTCCACTCAGACAATAACAGATTATTTTATCGTTCTTCCTGGTTAAACAACGCGCATGTGCTGGTATATAGACTGTTTAAGACAGTCCCAGGTAATGCTTGATTGGTGCCTACAGAACGGGCGATATAAAGGCAACCTCACTGATGCAGACAGCTGACATGTATTCAGACTTACTGGCACAACAAACCAATCACTCAACGATGACCGAAGGCGTTTCGGAGACAATCTGTCCATTTCATTGTAATTTCGAAAGAAACAAAACGCTAAAAACAACATCTTCCTTTGATACTTGATTGCAACAATCAAATTATATTCTAATTAGATGATATTATAAAGGTGCTAAATATTGAATATATTGTCCTTTCTCCGACACGGTGTTACAGGTATTTTAATGCGAATCTCTTCTAATTAGAGTAGATTATAAAAGTGCTAAATATTGAATATATTGTCTTTTCTCCGAAAACACTCTTGTGGATATTTAACTGCGAATCTCTTCTATTTAGTATAGATTATAAAAGTGCTAAATATTGAATATATTGTCTTTCCCAGACGCCAGCTACATATTTAAGTGCGAATCTTTTCTAATTATATGATATTATAAAGGTGCTAAATATTGAATATATTGTCTTTTTCCAGACGCCAGATAGATATTTAACTGCGAATCTCTTCTAATTAGATGATATTATCAAAGTGCTAAATATTCAATATATTGTCTGTTCTCAGACGTCAGCTACATATTTATGTGCGAATCTATTTTAATTAGATAATATTATAAAGGTGCTAAATATTGAATATATTGTCCTTTCTCCGACACGGTGTTACAGATATTTTAATGCGAATCTCTTCTAATTATATTAGATTATAAAAGTGCTAAATATTGAATATATTGTCTTTTCTCCGAAAAGGGTCTTGTGGATATTTAACTGCGAATGTCTTCTATTTAGTATAGATTATAAAAGTGCTAAATATTGAATATATTGTCTTTTCCCAGACGCCAGCTACATATTTGAGTGCGAATCTTTTCTAATTATATGATATTATAAAGGTGCTAAGTATTGAATATATTGTCCTTTCTCCGACACGGTGTTACAGATATTTTAATGCGAATCTCTTCTAATTATATTAGATTATAAAAGTGCTAAATATTGAATATATTGTCTTTTCTCCGAAAAGGGTCTTGTGGATATTTAACTGCGAATCTCTTCTATTTAGTATAGATTATAAAAGTGCTAAATATTGAATATATTGTCTTTTCCCAGACGCCAGCTACATATTTAACTGCGAATCTTTTCTAATCAGATGATATTATAAAGGTGCTAAGTATTGAATATATTGTCCTTTCTCCGACACGGTGTTACAGATATTTTAATGCGAATCTCTTCTAATTATATTAGATTATAAAAGTGCTAAATATTGAATATATTGTCTTTTCTCCGAAAAGGGTATTGTGGATATTTAACTGCGAATCTCTTCTATTTAGTATAGATTATAAAAGTGCTAAATATTGAATATATTGTCTTTTCCAGGAGCCAGATAGATACTTAACTGCGAATCTCTTCTAAATAGATGATATTATCAAAGTGCTAAATATTCAATATATTGTCTGCTCTCAAACGTCACCTACATATTTAAATGCGAATATATTCTAATTAGATGATATTATAAAGGTGCTAAATATTGAATAAATTGTCTTTCTCGGACGCCAGCTAGATATTTAACTGCGAATCTCTTCTAATTAGATTATATTATCAAAGTGCTAAATATCCAATATATTTTCTATTCTCAGACGACAGCTACATATGTAAGTGCGAATCTTTTCTAATTAGATGATATTATAAAGGTGCTAAATATTGAATATATTGTCTTTCTCGGACGCCAGCTAGATATTTAACTGCGAATCTCTTCTAATTAGATGATATTATCAAAGTGCTAAATATTCAATATATTGTCTGTTCTCAGACGTCAGCTACACATTTATGTGCGGATCTATTCTAATTAGGTAATATTATAAAGGTGCTCAATATTGAATATATTGTCCTTTCTCCGACACGGTGTCACAGATATTTTAATGCGAATCTCTTCTAATATATTAGATTATAAAAGTGCTAAATATTGAATATATTGTCTTTTCTCCGAAAAGGGTCTTGTGGATATTTAACTGCGAATCTCTTCTATTTAGTATAGATTATAAAAGTGCTAAATGTTGAGTATATTGTCTTTTCTCAGACGCCAGCTACATATTTGAGTGCGAATCTTTTCTAATTACATGATATTATAAAGGTGCTAAATATTGAATATATTGTCCTTTCTCCGACACGGTGTTACAGATATTTAATGCGAATCTCTTCTAATTAGATTAGATTATAAAAGTGCTAAATATTGAATGTATTGTCATTTCTTCGAAAAGGCTCTTGTGGAAATTTAACTGCGAGTCTCTTCTATTTAGTATAGATTATAAAAGTGCTAAATATTGAATATATTATCTTTTCCCAGATGTCAGCTAGATATTTAACTGCGAATCTCTTCTAGACAATATATTGTCTGTTCTCAGACGTCAACTACATATTTATGTGCGAATCTATTCTAATTAGATAATATTATAAAGGCGCTAAATATTGAATATATTGTCCTTTCTCCGACACGGTGTTACAGATATTTTAATGCGAATATATTCTAATTAGACTAGATTATAAAAGTGCTAAATATTGAATATAGATGCTATTAAAGTAACCCACTTTTCTGCCTACTGCGAAGTTTAGCAAAAATATCTGCACAATATTGCCAAGTATGCTGTTTAGCACCATGTTAAAGCATAGGAAATTTGAAAAGTATCTAAAAAAAGCCAATCCTGCACCTAACTCTGATATTTTGATTCAACAGAGTCATACAGTCTACAGGTTTTGGTAGATCCAGAATGTCAGTCAGAGATATCAAAATATATGATCCTGTATTAATGGTTGAAGTTATGTGGCCAAAAATATGGAAGCCGATAGCGGCCACTCGCGTTCTCGCTATCTCGCCCTGTAGATTTGGCCAGGCGAAATTGCGAAAATACGAGAATTAGGGGCGCGAATGGCCGATAGCGGCCATCAAAAAGGTCGCGGCACGATAACACGAGAACACGCGAACGATGCTATTAGCGAGTCGCGACCTACCATTCGCGTGTTCTCGTCTTCTCGCATACTCGCCTCAGGATAGGTCAATTCAATTCAATTCAATTCAATTCAATTTTATTTCACCAAAAGAAAAACATAATTCGGTTGTTACAATCTATTATAATGGCGGGATGAAAACCCCAAGGGGCTTGTTTTATCCCAGTATACAGGGTTCTAAAATATCGATTTAATTCCGGTGAAGTTTAATAAATAGACTTTGTTCACCAAAGAAAAAATATATATATATAAAAACACATAACGACAAATTAACACAAACATACATGTATATTGTGGCACACAGTATCCAGGGATACTGTATCCCAGGTTGATTTAAAGTTCCAGTTTCCACGAGATACTCACAACTGATACAAAACATTAAGTCAATTACAATAGGAAGGTTCCGCACAATAAATAAGTTTTAATCCGCGACTTGAATAGCGAAGCGGAAGTACAAGATTTCAGCGGAGATGGCAGTTTGTTCCAGATCCGAGGACCCTTTATTTTCGTGCTATAAAACGATAAGTCGGAAAAATAGAATTGCCGATAAAGATTGATATGTGACTGCCTGGTCGGATAACGATGTATAGATGATAGTTTACTGAAATATGCGAGAAAGGCCTGTGGCAATAAATCTTGATGATTAAAAAATTTATCAACGAATAAAAGGACTAAATAATTATTTATTTCTTGTACCGACAGTATATTCAATTGACTAAAGAGTGGTCTAGTGTGTTCATATTTTCCCGAAAACGTAATCAATCTAACAGCTCTTTTTTGTAATATCACTAGAGGCCTGAGATGGGTTGCATAAGTTTTACCCCACACAATATTACAATATGATAAGTAGGGATATATCAGAGAGTATTAAAGTATATATAGAGTTTTTTTATTCAAACAGTCTCTAACATGGTGAATAATTCCAATATTTCTACTTATTTTTTGGTTAATTCCTGAATATGTGTTGTCCAGTTAAGTTTATCACTAAAATAAACACCGAGAAATTTGATATTGTTGACTTGCTCAATTATATCACCAGATATAATGAGCTTGGGTATTTGATAAAATTTATCTCGTTTAGAGGGTTTTATGAAAATGAATTTTGTTTTCTTAATGTTAAGAGATAACTTATTACATGAGAACCAGTTATGACATGATGTCCATAAGCAGATTGGGATCATCATTGGAGAGTGTAGCAGATGTATCATCGGCAAAAAGGATAACTTGCCACACTGAACTGACAGCAACTATATCATTGATATATAGAAGGAATAAAATAGGAGCCTTGTGGAACACCACAAGATACCGATTTAAATGATGATAAAGTGCTATTATATTGCGTACACTGAGTACGGGTGGATAAATAACTGCGAAACCATTCATTTGCAGTTCCCCGAAAGCCATAATGATCTAATTTCTGTAGTAAGATGTCATGATTAACGGTATCAAAAGCTTTTGATAAATCTAAGAACGTTGTGATGCTGTACTTTTTATCTTCTCTTGCGGCAACGTTGTGATGCTGTACTTTTTATCTTCTCTTGCGGCAACCAGTTTATCATGCAGAGATAGAACGGCTAAGAAAGTGGAATGGTTAGCACGAAACCCAAACTGGTTTGAACAGATTATAGAATACTTATCCAAGTAAGTGATCATTCTTTTAATTACAAGTTTTTCCAATATCTTACTGAAACAAGGTAGTACGGAAATTGGTCGATAGTTTTCGAATAGATTATTCCCCTCATCTTTGAATAGTGGGGTAATTTTGGCCCTTTTTAGAGGATCGGGTACAGTACCCAATTTGAACGACAAGTTAATAATGTGGCTTAACGGCTTCGTTAACATTACTAGTTTCACTTATTACGTTATTCCAATCCATATTGTTAAGTTTTTCTTCGAAAATTTGTTTCTGCTGTGCAGACATTATCCTGTAATTGAAAGAATGATCAGTGTGTGATTTCAGGGTGTTCGTCTTGTTGATGTGAAAGACAGGGAAATGATCAATGATATCCGAAAGAAGAATACCGGACAGGAGACAGTTTTCATGAAAATTTTGAAATACATTATCAATCAGTGTGGCAGAATGTGATTTAACCCTAGTAGGTTTTGTAATCTTAGGAAAAAAATAATGAGACTTCATAATTTCCAAGAACTGTTTCGACGGACCGTGGATTTCAGTCTTAAATAAATCAATATTGAAATCACCAATGATGATACATTTTGTCTTCTCGGGTTTAAGGGTATTCATCATGGATTGGACTTTCTCATTAAATATGTCGACATTTTTATTAGGGGGTCGATAGATAATTCCGACTCTATATAACTCATTATCACATTTCAGAGTAAAATGTAGGGTTTTGATTGGTTAATTACCATAGCGCATTAGACCGTATTGCAATTCTTCGTTATCCACCGTTGGTATACCAATTCAGAATTCTCGTATACCAATGCTGTCAAGGTCGCGCGTGCTCATATACCAACGCAGTCGAGGACGCGCGTGCAACACCTGCAGACAAAGCCTGTTTCAGGCGAATTTGTCTGCGCGAGTTTGTATGGGCGAGTTCCGCCACTGGAACAAGTTGTGCGAGGCAAATTGCGTATTTGCGGATGACGATATGAAATAAATTACCATCCAAAGCTTTATATGCTACATAAACAGGAACGTCAGAATGTCAGCTAAGTATTTCATCCAGTTTATTGTTCATCGCGGAACAGATCGAAAAGAGATCGGAGCACTTGTCTGTCCGACTCATGATGTCTTACGTTGTTCAACGTTGAGTTATATGCCTGTTTTTCTTTCGAGTTGGTGATATATGTTAAACCAACCAGGAAAATAGCTCTTCAATGTGATAAATTCGTTATACCAGTGTTTTGCGTTGGTATACAGGCTGATATTTCGTCTCGAAGATAAATATTTTCACTCGCTCTTCGGGCTCGTGAAAATATTTATCTTCTCGACGAAATATCAGCCTGTATACCAACGCAAGACACTGGTATAACTTATATTATTAATTGACTGTGTATGTTATTACCCGAATACAGTGTAAAACGGCCTGTCTATACGTCATGTCGAACCCGGCCTGTATTGGCCGAGTTGTATTGGCCGAGTTGAAAGCTGTATTGGCCGGGTTGAATGTTGTATTGGCCGAGGTGAACGAAATGTCAATTAATAAAAATATTATGAATCGATTGTTTTCGTATAGCCTTAGTATTGACCTTCGGGTCGCCGTATTGGCCCTCGGCCTGCGGCCTCGGGCCAATACGGCGACCCTCAGGTCAATACGAAGGCAATACGAAAACAATCGATTAATAACATATATTACTATCTTGTATATTAACAAAGAGTGATTCACATTCACCATCATCCTGCAGATAAGACAAATCTTCACGGACAGTACATTTAGATATGTTGTCTCTAACATACAATACTAATCCACCACCCTTTCTCGAGGAAATGAACGGAGTATATCCGGGTATATCAAAAAGCTTTTCTGTTTTCGGATCTAACCAACTCTCTGAAATCCCAATGACGGAGAATTTAAAATTTAGATTACAACAGGTGCCCAATATTTCCGAAAAATGTTTCTTCAAACTTCTAGCATTAAAGTGTATAACGGAGAAAGACTGATTTTCATTGATATCATTGCTATTGATATAATCCGAGAAACTATCTTCGATAAAGTACTTCGACTGGTGCGTACTAAGGTCATTCCAATGTGATACCTCGTATGGGTTATCATCGGTAATGTATGCGTCCGTATCCATGTTATTTAATTCAAGTGGGTTGAAACACATGTCTTCAAACCCCGCCAATAAAGAGTCAGCAGCAAGATCAGATTCAGCAGCAATATCAGATGCAGAGCCATCGTGAAAAGCAATATCATCTACATTTTGGAAAGGTAAACTGAGATAACAGATCTAAAGGAACACCATCTCGATTATTATCGTTATTCACGGTATAGAGTGAGAGAAACTAAAAATTGATTGGATTTGTAGCATATGGAATATCTCGTGGAACTTGTTTTTACAATAAATAATAAAGCATAAAAGAAAATAAAAATAAGCATTAGCGTGTTTAAACCAATGTATATACACAGACAGATGTAAATGGTGAGCTCTCAGACAGGCATGTGACATTCGTAATTTAGCAAACTATCCGAATTTTGTTGCACCAGCTTCCGTGTTTTCTACAGTGATTTAATCATACTTATTGATTGGTGGAGCAAGAATCCATATATCTATAGAGGCGAACAAGAATTAAGTCAATAATAGATTTTTGTACATGATTTGAATGACAATAGTGCAATACGACTGGGGACCAGATATGTGAAAATACTTCAGAATGGTTCATCCCTCATGTAAGAAGTCACGAGAGAAGCTATAGCTACATGTTCTGACATTCAGGGGTGGGTGGGTGGTGGAGCGATGGTTAGGTGGTAGTTTGAACTAATATTTGATTTGGTGGAGTTAGTTCCCTTCACATGCTACACACGACCAAGGTGGCGCTGATTTTCAATCAATACACAAGCTGGTTCCCGACTCAACCACGTAGGTGGGCTACCTCGACAGACTCAGAAAGATGGTTGGAACTCGGAAACAGCTTAGGCCAAATTTGAAAAAATATGAACCCTAAATATGGGTGCAGAAAGTGGTGGGTACTGTAATCCACTGCAAAGATTATCTTAACACAAAGTACATGACAAAACAAATCATCTGCTCAAGAGACAGGTAGATTCTCACGGATAACGTACAAAAACAACAACAACAGGTACAGAGCGCCGAATCCCATCATTTTTTTGTCAGCTTCACTGTGTTATCTCCAGCGCTAAATTGCTGGCATCGATTTGGGGTAATAAACTATAATTGACAAAGGATGTACTGCAACTTGTATTATCACTCTTGCCCCATACGCACGACCCTTTCTCTTCTTTTGCAGTGTAACTGCGTAACTTGAGGTATAGGCCTCTCTGTGACAGTGTAGCTTCTTTGTTAGCGTAACTGCTTATGTCCAGCATGTCCAGGGATAAATCCTTGCTCTTTTTCTGACAGCGTAAATGCGTAAGTTCAGGTGTAGCTCTCTCTCTGTGACAGCGTAACCACATAATTTCTGTGATGAACCATCTCTTTTTATATTACTCAGCGTAAATGCGTAACTTCGTCAGACTCTTTCTCCCTTTCCACAGCGTAACTGTGGATATAGACCTCTCTGTGAACATCTAACTTCGTTAGAGTCTATCTCTCTTTGTCAGCCAAACTGCTCTTCTTCTAACAGCGTAACTGCGGGTGTAGACCTCTCTCTGTGACAGCGTAAGTGCGTAATTTCACTGATGGACCATTATTTTTTACTCAGCGTAAAGGCGTAACTTCATCAGACCCTTTCCCTCATTTTGTAGCGTAACTGCGTAACTTGAGGTATAGGCCTCTCTGAGACAGTGTAGCTTCGTTAGAGGCTTTCTGTCTTTGTCAGCGTAACTGCGTAAGTCCAGGGATAAATCCTTGCTCTTTTTCTGACAGCGTAACTCCAGGTGTAGACCTCTCTCTGTGATAGCGTAAGTGCGTAATTTCACTGATGGACCATTATTTTTTACTCAGCGTAAATGCGTAACTTCATCAGACCCTTTCTCTCCTTTTGCAGCGTAACTGCGTAACTTGAGGTATAGGCCTCTCTGTGACAGTGTAGCTTCGTTAGAGGATTTCTCTCTTTGTCATCGTAACTGCGTAAGTCCAGGGATAAATCCTTGCTCTTTTTCTGACAGCGTAACTGCGTAACTTAAGGTGTAGGTCTCTCTCTGTGACAGCGTAACCACATAATTTCAGTGGTGAACCATCTTTTTTTACTCCGCGTAAATGCGTAACTTCGTCAGACTCTTTTTCTTTCCACAGCGTAACTGGGGATATAGACCTCTCTGTGATCGTGTAACTTCATTAGAGGCTATCTCTCTTTGTCAGCGAAACTGCTCTTCTTCTAACAGCGTAACTGCGTAACTCCAGGTGCAGACCTCTCTCTGTGATGGCGTAAGTGTGTAATATCACTGATGGACCATTATTTTTCACTCAGCGTAAATGCATAACTTCATCAGACCCTTTCTCTCTTTTTGCTGCGTAACTGCAGGTGTAGACCTGTGTTTGTGACCGCGTAACTGGTTTTCTATTTTGTCAATGTAATTGCGTACCTCCAGCTGTGGACCTCTCTCTGGGACAGCATAACGGCGTAACTTCGTCAGAGAATTTCCCTTATTTGTCTGTGTAACTGGGTCTAGGGATAAATCCATCCTCTCCCTTCTTGGCGTAAGTGCGTAACTCCAGTCCTAAATCCCTTTTATATTAGGCCATTGTCACTTGATTAGTTGTTTAGCATTACGGTACCTTGATTTTTTAAATACACATGATAGATGCTAAAAATTAATTATTATTAATTATTAAATTGCAAACAAGTTGTATACGAATTTGAAGAAAATGAGTAAATATTACTCATGAGAATGTAAATCCCTCATATATTTTAATTATTTGCCCTCAAAATGTAGATGAGGGCTGGTCATCCAATCATGTGACAATGGCCTTAGCGTAACTGCATAACTTCAGCCCTGAATCCTTTCTCTTAATCTCCACGTAACTGCGTAACTTTCTCAGATAATTTCTCTTCTGCTCATCGTAAATCACAGCATAAGCTTACAGTCAATAGTGCATCAACAGTAACCAGGGATTATCAGATATAGATCTTTAATGATTCTGAATAAATTCAAAATGGTCACCAAGTGTGTTTCCGAACAATCAGAGAAAACTGGTTCTGTCATTCGTTGTCTCTTCATGCATCGATGATGTTTTACCAAGTTTCATAATGAACACTTAAACGTTTCCAAAGATATAGATCATTAATTATTTTGCATAAATTAAAAATGGTTGCCAAGATTTCTGCCCAATCAGAGAAACAACTTCTGTCATTCATCCTATATCTCTTGATGTATCAATGAGGTATACCAAATTTTACATCAAGCACTTGAACGATATCAGCGATAGAGATCATAAATGATTTTGGCGGATTCCACGCAAAACTGTAGCACTAACTCCCATTTCTGTCCGTCCTTGACGGAATAGGACATTAGTAACACCAATAACTTGGAAGACATCATAAACAAACAAAGTTCCCTGTACCTTATTATCTAAAATGTGTCAATGAATTGCATAAGATGAAAATAAACAAGTGCCCCTATGAATTATTTGTACAGTTTTTAGTTTAGCGGAACAAAACACAAATGACATTAGTAACATTTGTGTTACTAATGTCAGTTGTCCGTCAAAATCTATTTGAAGAAATGTACAAGAAATTTCTTATAACAGAAGCACTTGCATATGCTCAGTGGAATTAGGCCAAGCATATTGATATATCTGTACCATTGTCAGCGTATGTCGTCACCCATGCTGTAATATTGAGCCTTTTCAAAAAAGTTCTAATGTCCTTTCCATCAAGGGAGTTGGACGGAAATTACATTAGAAACGTTTTTTAAATGCTCATAGTATTGATGTATTGGTATTTAATACACTGGCAATGGTACATATATCTCACTAAGGTCAAGCTAGTACCACTGTAAATCTTTAATTGAATAATTTAATTGACATTTGTTTTGTGGTGAATATTATAAATAAAGTTGGATGGACATATGACAGAACAAATGACATTAGTAACATTTACATTTCTGTCTCTCTATTATACTGCAGATAAGAAATGTGCAGTGTAAAACTGTTTATATTCAGATATGCATACATTACACAACATTTGTCTCTTAGCTTTCTAAGGGCATTTCACGTTTCACTTAACACTACCCTTAGATTTTTGCTGTGATTCGGCATGTATTTCACACGGCGCCATCTATCTAGAGGGAGATAATCCAGTTCGAAAGTTGTTCCCAAAGCATGAGGTCAAATGTCGGCCCCATTTAAACGAGCCAATGAAATTATCTGTATTCAAATATTTCTCACACATGCAAACATGTCAGTTTCACGAGGCGCAAGACTGGGGGAGTCTACGCGAGACCA
>JAVTVY010038411.1:0-17146 GCA_036873755.1 Hanleya hanleyi | reverse complement strand
AGATTTGTTGGAGGTGTTTCATGTGATCGTCAAAGGTCCTAGAGAAACATATCACGTCGTCAAGATAAACTACGCAAATTAACCAGTTGAGACCGCGCAGAACGGAATCCATCATTTTTTGGAACGAGCTGGCTGCATTCTTCAAACCCATGGGTAATTTCGAAAATTGGTACGCCCCCGAGGTTGTTAGAAAAGCTGTCTTTTCCCTACTACTCCTACTAAGTGGCAGCTGCCAATAGCCGCTCTGGAGGTCTAACGCCGAAAAATAGGTGGCCTGACTCTCCCCCAATGAGTCCAATGCATCCGCAATCAAGGGCAAGGGATATAACTCTGTCTTGGTCCATTTATTCAGCAAACGGTAATCTAGACAGAAGCGCTTCTCATTGTTCGGCTTTGTTACCAGGACAATAGGGCTACTAAAACTAGATTGACTAGGTTCTATTATGCTAGCATCCTCCATGTCGTCTACCTGTCTGCGAATTTCCTTTCGCTCGTCTGGCGTCGAGCGGTACATTCTGGACCTTATTTGCGGTGCTCCCTCTACTAATGTGATTGTATGTTCATAGCCTTTAGCCGTTCCTAGCTCTGACAGCGTGGTTGCAAATACGTCCCTATTTGTGTTTAATAGAGCACAAAGCTCTTTTTTCTGCTGTGCACTAAGCGTGCATTGTGAAAAGTCAATCTGTTCCGCTATGGTGGGTTTATCGGATTTGTCCTGCGGCGATTTCGTACAGCCGCGAATGTATGGGCTTGACATGCCATCTATGTGAGCAAATTGTTTGTCTGGCTGTTCTCTATCTTCCGTGTCTAAAGCAATTATTTCTTCTTCTTTTGACAGGGGAATAAATTTCCCTAACCGAGTCCTAGCCTTTACAAGGATAGCTGTATTGGTTGAATTTAACACACGGTACGGTACCCCTATGCTACGCAGCGTGACTAAACTCCTTGATCCGACCAATCCCAAGTTACTGGTCGTCTCAGACGCGTGTATCACACCCATTAAATTGATTGGCAGGTCCTGCTTGCAATATGTTCGTACTATAGCTTCGGTATAGGGGGGAATCAGAACGTCCGACGTCGCACACATATCAGCGCTCGAATGGAGAGTTAATTTGTTCTTAGAAAAATCAATAACAGCTCCCGTGTGTCTCAAGAAATCAATACCCAGGACCACTGGATGCGTCAGACCGTCTATTATTTGGAATTTAACCTGCAGGCTTTCGGGACCCAATTTAACATACAAAGTGGTAGAACCTACTAAACGTAGTGCTTCCCCGTTAATTGCTGTTATCTTACAGAGGTCGGATTGTGCAGTGTATATTTTGTTATCTAGTGAAAGCTTATCGAACAATGTTTTCGAAATTGCAGAGATTGTGGCACCCGAATCCAAAAGAGCTAAAATTGGATGATCAAATATAACTATGGTTACCACGTTTTCACGGTAAATGGAGTGTTGGTCTGACTGTATGTGCGCTAATGTACGCAAATCTTCATATGGATTCCCCGATTGTACCGGATTATCCTCCTGTGAAACTCTATGGGTTCTACGGTATTTCCTATCATTATTTTCTTCTTGTCGAATATTTACCTTATTATACTGTTTCTTATTTGGATTTCGCCCACTAAATCGGTAAATATTCATAGGACATTTAGCGGGCCCCCTCAGTTTGACTGTCTTGGGTTCCAATTCCTTTGTTGTTGCCCGTCACGGTTCCGATAAAAGCCATTATCGTTTCTCGGTTGATTTCTGTACTGGCCGCCCTCGTTCGGCCTGTAATTGCCTTGAAAATTCCTGGCAAAGCGTTCGTTTCGGTCTCTATTGTTACTTTGGCGGTTATACTGGTTGGCTTGCCATTCCCTCATTTCGTCAAAGTATTTAGTTCGACACGAATTTTGAAAATGTCCAGACCGTAAACAATAGAAACAGACACCTCTATTGGCATTGCTCATTTGTGGGCGTCCTAAATTGCGACGGCATTCACTCGCGGAATGTCCATATATCTGGCACCTAGCACATTGATACGACGCGGGGCCTGGTTCTGCATCTCTAATGTCAGAACTAGGGAAATTGGCTCTCTGCCTAGTATTTCTAGATTTTTCCTCCATACCTTGTTTAGTTCTTCTCAGCTCATCATCGACCGCCGAGATTTGTCCCCTTAAACGGCCCAACTCTTTCATTACTTCTCCGTTCTCACTCCGATTTTCATTCCGGTTTACTACATGGTCGAGCCCTGCTATTTGAGTTTGAGCAGCTTGTCTTAGGGAAATAGCCACTTCCGCCCGCTTTGCGGCCCTCATCGTAGCTTGTAGATCACGGGGATTTTGTAGCACTAATTGATATTTAATTTCTGGCCTCGATCCCATCATAATTTGAGATTTAACTGCTTCTTCCGGTTTATTCAGACGGGAGGCTAATTGTAAGACCCTATCCATAAAACTTTCTGATGTTTCTGACGGTCCTTGTATCAGGGTAAAGAAATGAGTTTCTAAATCTAATTGATCATTCTGATTCAAATATTTTGCCTCAAACACTTCTTGAAGGTTTGCCCACGTGTCTGTCGCTTCTTCTGGTAGAGAGGTATACCAGATTTCGGCTGAATCCTTCAATAGCAATCTAAAATGCCCGATTTTCAGGTCGTCTGCTATATTATGTAACCTAAAATACGTTTGTACTCTATCAAACCAAATCCTAGGATTTTCAGCTGAACTACCCCCAAACTTATCCGGTCTAGTTGAATTTTGTAAAGCCATCTCTAAGTCTCTGTCCAGTTCTACGAGATCCTCTGCGTCTAAATCCTCTAAATTTTCTTCGACTTCTCCATTATCCTCTGGATCAAGTCCCTGATCCGCTGGATCAACCGGCTGATTTCCATCCGGATGAATATTTTGCTCAATTGGACCCTCATTATCATTTAATTGTTGTGCTAACGGAAGTGGTGCCGGTTCTTCACCTACATTCATGAAGACGTGAGGCCCGTGAAAAACGATTCTATGTATTCTCGGGAGCCGTCTACCAGATCTCAAAAACATACACGTTTATACCGGCCTGGCCTCGTCTTGTTCTACTTATATTCCTGGTCCGAAATCTCAGCTAATACTACCGTGCCGTTATTTAACACGCATATTTCGTCTATCAGATCTTGCGTGCCAATAAGATATAGGAAATAAGTAAACAAACACAGGAAAAGCATAAAAAGCGAGAGGATGAAAGCCAAAAGCTTCATAAACATATTGCTGTCTAAATTTAATTACTTTCTTAGTGTGTGAAGGATAAGATCATGTTGGACCACTTGACGATGCCCTTGGGTTAAACCACCATGTCAATCTTTCACACTTGTTGTGTGTCACTGTAACTCACTGGTACAGGATATTGGGGAACTGAGCTACTCGCTTGGGGATTCGCTTGCGTAGAGGCCGGAATATTTCTTGCCAACTAGTCGGCCGTCAAGTATTAGGTCCAACCTTCAACTCCCTTCACTTACCTTCCACCTCTCAAACCTGAGTTCAAGAGTACTTAAGAACTTGAATTAACTAAATCAAACAACACAACACCGTTTTCTTCTACATGACATTTTATTCTAATACCTGTAACCTTTAACCATTGAACCATTTATTTCAAATGCAAATCACTTGATTAATGAAGAATTTCTCTTAATTCCCTAACCCTAGCACTAAACTAAACCTTTACCTAATTAAATTATCGGTCCTACTCGACTCGTTAGTGCGGTCATTCATGGGTGCCCCGATATCCAATACCGGCGAATAAGGTCTTCTAAAGGGATTTGGGACGTTCAAAACTGTCCGGCTATTGTACGTTGGCCAAATACTGCTATTGTACTGTGGCCCGTTGTCTGTAACCGGGGGAACTGCGGGTCTAGAACCACAATTTTGGGGCGCCGGCATAAGTGCTGGATTCGGTGCCTTTAGATTGAATGACGTAACTTTTGTGGCGCTACATCGCACACACACTGACAAAATATGGAGCTTTTGTAAAACAGTGTCCGGAATACAGAAAAAGGTGATTTCACATTGGAGCGTCGCGAGAAGGGAATTAACTAATTGCCCATCCATGTTCCCGGATTAAAGTCACGGATTACCATGTTGATTAATCTTAAGGATTCTACTTAATAACTTAGAATAGCATCCATAATCATACTCACAACTGGAGATCTGTTTCGTCACTCTCGACAGTGCTCCACCCAGGAATTTTGTCTATCATCAGACGGCTATAGAGTTTTACTAGCAGCCCGCTCTCTGCATTCAATAATTGAATATTACACAGAGTTAGGACTATAACGTCAGATGAAGGAGCCTGGAGACTGCCGGATTTCGACCAGTCTCTCTGTTTTATACTGCCATATTCGCCGCCCCTGCCAAATTCCAGGGCTTTCTTTCTTGTCTGTGATTGCTTAATCCTTATGATTGGCATTTGTGTCGGCTCACATTGTCAACGCCTACTGTTCTCATTGGAGGCTACAGTTTAACTCTTTTCCCAAATATTTAACTCTTTCCTGGGTGTAGTTGCCTATTCGTGACGTCACACGCTTCAATCATGGAAGTCCGCAGACTTTCCAATGTTGGTTAAGTCAGCAATTTTCTCTATCTTAATGACCTTTTTAATTACCCAGCCCGAACCTTGCTGACCTGAGAGATTAGATCTCTGTACAACAAAGCGCTCTCTGTATTCTATTTTAACGACTTGTCTACCGACGCACAATTTCTTTAGAGGTTAGCTCTAGGCCCAACCGACGTTACTCTTGCATATCAAACTAATGTGTTTTCTGCGAACTAATTTAACTGCTGAATTCTCTCTCTGCATATTTCCTTATCTGATAACATCTTTAATTTATTTCACTGTGAAAGCTTGACTGATGAGAACTGATGACTCATTCTGTGGATTTGGCCCTTGCCAGCTGATACATGTATCTCTTTAACAAATCATTTCCTATGCAATACGTTACAGACAGTAATCTACCATACACATGTATATAACAAATCGATTATTAGTACACAATTACTAACACCAAGAATACATACTTAACGAACACATTAAACCATCTTCACTCAATATTGTTCCCAAATGGCAAATATGAGCTTTACTCTCTTTGTCCATAATGTTCATTTCTCTTCGTGGCTCGTGCCATCGAACTGCACTTAAATTAACATTGTCCTTGTTGATAAACCTTCTCCGACACTTTATTAATGTCTGCATTCAGTATCTCAACCAATTGATTGGTAATAAAATGCGAGAGCTTGACAGTATTTAGGAAATTTATGGACGCTGTTACATGTTGTTTTAGGGTAAGAAATGTAGCATTTTTGTTATCTTAATTCATTAGCTTTCTCTGGGTCCTTTACTACTGATGCCTGTAAACTTCTTGTGACTTGCTGTATAGGACCGTCTACCACTTCCGTTAAGTGGCGATGATGGCTCATGAATGTAGCTAATATATATACGCCATGATATATTCTATCAACGTGTAACATGTGCACTTGTTACAGGTACCATATATCCGAGACGACATATATTTCCAACTCAGACATACACTGATATAACTCCACCATGGAGACTTGCGAGGGGGTGGAGGCGACCCACCTTCTCTTCACCTAACATTTTACACTCTCTCCAAAACAACAATAATGTATAAGACACCGTGACTGATAGCCTATCACATTGCACTGCGAATAAAACGGTGTTAATTTTAACACAATTTGGTGCTAAAATGGCTTAACACAAACATTTTGTGTTGGAATCAACACCACTTCGTGTTGAAATCTACATATCAGCAGAAAATTGTATCGTTTTAAACACCAATTCGTGTTGATGTTAACACAAGTTGTGTTATTTTCATCGCAATTTGAGTGCTAAAATGACTTCAACACAAGTTTTTCGCATTGTGGGGTGATTTTGAGCCTACTTGCATCCGCCTCCGAGCAAAAGATCATAGATAAATTCAAAATGGAGACCAAGAGATTGTAACTGAAAAGTTCAGTATTTGACGTCGTCACAAATTTTGCCTTTTTATTTATAACAGTGCCCAAGTTTATTTTATTTTACAGGAAATTATTTCCCAAGTTTAGTATTCCGGAGAAAAGTCTACATATGTTACATACCTGTTTTGCATATCGCTCCAATCAAGATATATTATTGTGGGAAGTTTTAGCCCCCTGTATAGGAATAAACAGAAAACCGACCCCCCCCCCCCCCCCCCGCCCCAGGCATCGGTACCAGTACACTCTCAGAAATATTCAGGCAATACTCCTGAATTGATCAGATTGTACATCCACAACTCAATTTCAGTGATTTTACCTGAAATCCAGGGATAATTTCCTGAAATTCAGGTATATCATTCCTGAATTATAGCTAAATTACCTGAATTTTAGGGGATTTTGCATACCTGAATAGGGTCGGGAACTTACGTATCAGGGTCATAAATTTGCCTGAATTTCCGTGAAAATCCTCTCATTCAGGGATCTTTTTCCTGTAATTTAGGTAATCAGCCCTGGATTTCAGCCAAAATCCCTGAAATTGAGTTGTGGATATATATACAACCTGATCAGTTCAGGACTATCACCTGAACATTTCTGAGAGTGTATGATGGCTAAGAATGTCCTACAGATTGGTGTCCTTTCTCAAATCCTTTTCTTTAGGAATAAGTGTCTATCATTAGCTGGTAACGTGGAGAAAAATGACCTAGCATGGTTAGAAGATAGGAACCGGACATTTTGATTTTCCCAAAATGTCTCAGGCCTGGTAGGGTTAAACAACGCGGTGATCTCAGTGGGGCGTTCGATCAGTAGCCTTGCCAAAATGTGTGTCATCAGAGCAGCCAGTAGAATTCTGTCTCGAATGTCCTAACCCGATTATACATACAGCTTGGACGTGGAAGCGTTCCCGCCCCGAAGCAGACCGCGGGGGAGGGGGGAAGTGATGTCATGTGAAGATGGTATAGAACCTTAAAAGGAATGGTGGTGCAAAACATTACTTCTGCATGTGGTCTTCTGCAAAAATCCCATTAAACACAATTGGATGAAGTCACCCGCAAAACGCCGGTGGCCACTAACCCCATGCAGACCGGGCCTCTGTATATACGGCGTCCATTATTACATACGTAATTGTGTTACTTGAGGACCGGCAATCTGGAATAACAACACCGTCGAGTCACAGGTCACGGTTATATAAAGCCGGTTACACGACATCTCCGGCATTTTTGCGGGAAGCGGTGTGACCGTGCTGGTTAGAGCGCCTGTCCTGTATGGCGGTTGGTTGATGTCATAGGCGATGTGCGTTCAGTTCCCATCAGTCAATTTTTGATTTCTCACAAGTCCCATAGGAATCTTAACTTCTGTAAAACGGTTATTCAAAGACCATTGAGCCAAGTTTATGTCTATTACAGAGATCGAAGGTGGATGAAGACCTTGATGAACCAGTACGTCACCGATCACATCCGCCATTGGAGTATGGCCAGGACCTCAACTTGTAAGTCAAACATGGGATAGCACGTTAGAGTTTTGTACGAAATGTATTATAATATACTAATTTCAATCACATATGGATAATAGCCTGTAATAAAGAATAAAAGCATTCCACTCTCCCTCCTTTTTTATCATCTATGAAAGTATACAATAATTGGGTTTCCTTCTTCAGACATGGGATATTCTTATTTCTACATTCAGACCTATACCGGTGCATCTTCAACAAACTCTTTAATTTGTATATCCATACTGGTCCAAGACCTCTCAAAATTATTTGTCACAATTAGTTCCTTCATTGGCAGGAATGGGAATAACTACCTGTTTGACAGTAATGGCGATATAGTTGAAAAGTTGGACATTCGTGGGTTAGCGGTGAGTACAGTATTTCGTAGTAACCCTATCTGGCCTGGGCGCAAAAACTGCATGATGAATTAGTAACTAATAATCTGATGTGGAATAAAATAGCTTTTGCCGACTTTTCTTCGCAGAAAAGCAGGAATTTTGAGGAAAAATGACCAAAAAAGCCCAAGCCTGGTAGGGTGAAATCAATGTTTCCTGCATGCATGTATGGCTGCCTAACATATTGAAGGGCTAATGACAAGATGTGAAGTTTATTCCTAGAGAATCACTATCATTGTTCAATTAAAATTATCCCGAATACCATGAATACTGATTGACCAGTTTTATCCCTACGTTTAGTTTCAGCCATTGCCATTTCACAATTATTGGACATCAGTGAGAGCTTTGCTTGGAATATGTTTGCTTGGACTAAGAAAACTTGACACTCCCAAACTTCTAGAATGTCGCAGTTCACCAATATTTAGAAAGTATTTTCTATCAAATACATATGTGCATAGTCATGTCGAGTTTTCTATGGATTTCCTTGTAGGTTCCACAGTGGCTTCGGGAGTATAGACGTGTGATCCTCCGAGATATCCCCAGCCTCATCTCCCTATTTACTGCATTCTTCACCCATCTCCTCGTCGAGATCCACCACGAGTCCCCTGAAGATATTGAGCTGTGCTCCCGTAAAACTCGCAAAGTAAAATATTACGGAGTGATGGGCGACGAGAATGGGTATCAGCTCAATATCTTCAAATGGGGCGAGGTGAGGGTGGCAGAATGCAGTTGGAACACCCTGGAGGAGGACTGGGACTGTGATACATACAGTCTCACATACAACGGTCCCATCCTCCTCTGATCAGGACTCAGATATGGGCATCTCCCGTCTTCAGATCGCCAGAAGCAGAACGACAGAGTGAATTCATGGATGGGGATCATGACATTGCTCACATGAAAGGTTCCAGTTCGCGTGCCCGGGATGTAAATTCTCCCAGTGGCTGTAGAGATAGCATCGCATGATGTTGGGGGGAAATGTCAGCGTATCCACAAGGCGTCACACGACCCCAAATACTGTCAAAGCCCACAGACTGTCTTGCAGATGAATGCATGCGCAAATTCTCATGTTATTGAAAGACGGATAATACGTCATCAGGGTATAGATCAATTGACATTATAATGTTTAACACTCATGAGATGTTTATAAAAAAAATCTGTTACTTGTAAGTCTTTCTATCACTCCACAGTCTTGTAGTGCTGTTACTATTTGATATAAAATAAATACTCGTTTTTCTATATACACTACTGTTTGGTCGTTTGATGATTGGACAATTTCTATGTTAGCATCAGATCCGACATTCTTACAGCAGCCGTCGTCCATGAAGAATTACCGCCTTCATGATCGAAAGCCTAAGTCATCAGATCCGACATTCTTACAGCAGCTCGTCGTCCATGAAGAATTACCACCTCCATGATCGAAAGCCTAAGTCATCAGATCCGACTTTCTTACAGCAGCCGTCGTCCATGAAGAATTACCGTCTCCATGATCGAATGCCTAAGTCATCAGACTTTTGATTGATTTCCAATTCGTTTACTAGAATATTAAAACCGACGTAATTCCATCGAGTAGCCACCTGCTTGGTCAGGCCGAACAAGTAATCAAAGGCCCATTCTCAAAGGCCCAGAGTTAAAGTTTGTAGCATTTCTCCAAAGTGATATTTGGCCCATTTTCCAGAGAAATCTGCAAGAGTGATTCCAATGAAATACACTCTCTCGTCTTCAAAGTCAAGCAGTCAATTTAAAATGGTGAAAAAAGAGACATTGACTTACCAGAGTTTGTTTATATTTTCTTATCGTAAATGAACCATGATTTTAACGCTCAACAAAAGGGCATCATATCCCATTATATATGTCATATCCACGTCTGCTTTATAGGCATAACTGAGTCCATTGAAACGTTACTCACTGACCCTGGATGGTCTGTAGGCGAACCCAGCCATCAATTCGCATATGTCCGTTTGAAAGACTGACCGTACCGAACAGGATGGTACTATAGATAGTATCAACTATAAAGGTAGAAAGAATGATCATGTGGTCAAAATCGATCGGTTCTCCTTATCATGAAATTAGAGAGGGACATTCCTACGAAACTATGGTGTCAACTTTATGACCTCTCTTCCACCAGCTGCTGTTTGGGTAACCTTAATTTTTGTCTTGTTTGGAGTCCAAGTCTCCTGGCCGAGAGATTTTGGGAATACAGTTTCTCTAGTAAGCTCATTTAGTGATGTATAGCCCGCAGGAAAATTTACATGTTTTACATGCAATCTCAAAAAAATCAACCACTAAGCTGAGAAGGACGCCTGCATTACTGTCTGTGTTATATCGCCCTAATGCCATTTGAGTACACTTCGCCATCAATAAGGTGGCATAGCACTGTTTCGTACTAAAAACGAGGGAGTTTCCCAATGATGTAGGGGTCACAGTGGAATTCCCCTCAGAACAGACATGTAAAATTGAAAATGCTAATTTTTAGATTGTATTGATATAAATTCAGCTTAAAGGTTGACAGAAAATCAGAATGGATGAATTTAGAAACAAATTATGAAATTTAGTGGTAAATTAGGTGCCATTTGTGTCACTGTAGCAGACGACTTATTACACTGAAAACGAGCTGGCGATGGGCATATATAATTTCCACTTTTTTGAAAGCTATTGGAGTTACTAGACAGAGTCGTAGTGAATGTAAACATCTCTTTTTGCGTAGTGGATACCTCAGCCGTCTGGAGAACTTGATGAATATTGTCGAAAATCAGATCACATTTGGATGTTGTTGTTGTTGTTGTGGAAATGAGAGGTCAGTTATGCAATCATTTTTTTCAAATGTTCTATGTTTTGGCTTGAAAATGTTCCTGAGATAGATACATTTATTTTGATATGTGATATATGAATAGCTTTTTGTGTTTAGAGTGCTATCACAGCGAGGCACCAAACGTAGGGCTAACACAGCAATCCTGTAAGACATTATAGTACCTAGCACCCTAAGATGGCTTGCGAATCGTGTGCCTCCATCATCGCGGAGCGATATCCCGTACTTTACCGTATTCGGTTCGGCCTTCATCCGGCGGAGAACAGACTCCAGAAATCTGATAAATTACAGGTTTTCATACCATTACGGAAACAGATATTGCCTGGGCTTACAAACTATATAGGTATGAATAACTTTCGTATCATCCAAGAGGTGTGGTAGATCTGTAATTTTGAACAAGTATAGGACTCGAAAATGATAAAGGTTGCTTAACTATGGATGGGCAAAGAGCCGATCCATTGTCTATCGTTGGAGTGCATCCTTATGAAGTGGCAATTAACGCAGTAGTATGTGACGTCATGCATTTCTGACGAGGAGGGACGACAAATGACGTGACGTAAAAGACAACCTCGTTTGTATTCATCCAGCTAATTATGACGTCACAGACGTAAAAGTCATCAGTTGAGAAAAGTTTATCCCCAGTCATTTAGGAGCGAATTGTATTGTTTTGCCGGCGAGGATATAGAAGTGAAATGGGTCAAAGAAAGGAGAAACGGGCTGCAAAGAAGAAAGGTGTATTTAGGAAATTTATGGACGCTGTTACATGTTGTTTTAGGGTAAGAAATGTAGCATTTTTTGAATGTAGCTAATATATATACGCCATGATATATTCTATCAACGTGTAACATGTGCACTTGTTACAGGTACCATATATCCGAGACGACATATATTTCCAACTCAGACATACACTGATATAACTCCACCATGGAGACTTGCGAGGAGGTGGAGGCGACCCACCTTCTCTTCACCTAACATTTTACACTCTCTCCAAAACAACAATAATGTATAAGACACCGTGACTGATAGCCTATCACATTGCACTGCGAATAAAACGGTGTTAATTTTAACACAATTTGGTGCTAAAATGGCTTAACACAAACATTTTGTGTTGGAATCAACACCACTTCGTGTTGAAATCTACATATCAGCAGAAAATTGTATCGTTTTAAACACCAATTCGTGTTGATGTTAACACAAGTTGTGTTATTTTCATCGCAATTTGAGTGCTAAAATGATTGTACATCCACAACTCAATTTCAGTGATTTTACCTGAAATCCAGGGATAATTTCCTGAAATTCAGGTATATCATTCCTGAATTATAGCTAAATTACCTGAATTTTAGGGGATTTTGCATACCTGAATAGGGTCGGGAACTTACGTATCAGGGTCATAAATTTGCCTGAATTTCCGTGAAAATCCTCTCATTCAGAGATCTTTTTCCTGTAATTTAGGTAATCAGCCCTGGATTTCAGCCAAAATCCCTGAAATTGAGTTGTGGATATATACAACCTGATCAGTTCAGGACTATCACCTGAACATTTCTGAGAGTGTATGATGGCTAAGAATGTCCTACAGATTGGTGTCCTTTCTCAAATCCTTTTCTTTAGGAATAAGTGTCTATCATTAGCTGGTAACGTGGAGAAAAATGACCTAGCATGGTTAGAAGATAGGAACCGGACATTTTGATTTTCCCAAAATGTCTCAGGCCTGGTAGGGTTAAACAACGCGGTGATCTCAGTGGGGCGTTCGATCAGTAGCCTTGCCAAAATGTGTGTCATCAGAGCAGCCAGTAGAATTCTGTCTCGAATGTCCTAACCCGATTATACATACAGCTTGGACGTGGAAGCGTTCCCGCCCCGAAGCAGACCGCGGGGGAGGGGGGAAGTGATGTCATGTGAAGATGGTATAGAACCTTAAAAGGAATGGTGGTGCAAAACATTACTTCTGCATGTGGTCTTCTGCAAAAATCCCATTAAACACAATTGGATGAAGTCACCCGCAAAACGCCGGTGGCCACTAACCCCATGCAGACCGGGCCTCTGTATATACGGCGTCCATTATTACATACGTAATTGTGTTACTTGAGGACCGGCAATCTGGAATAACAACACCGTCGAGTCACAGGTCACGGTTATATAAAGCCGGTTACACGACATCTCCGGCATTTTTGCGGGAAGCGGTGTGACCATGCTGGTTAGAGCGCCTGTCCTGTATGGCGGTTGGTTGATGTCATAGGCGATGTGCGTTCAGTTCCCATCAGTCAATTTTTGATTTCTCACAAGTCCCATAGGAATCTTAACTTCTGTAAAACGGTTATTCAAAGACCATTGAGCCAAGTTTATGTCTATTACAGAGATCGAAGGTGGATGAAGACCTTGATGAACCAGTACGTCACCGATCACATCCGCCATTGGAGTATGGCCAGGACCTCAACTTGTAAGTCAAACATGGGATAGCACGTTAGAGTTTTGTACGAAATGTATTATAATATACTAATTTCAATCACATATGGATAATAGCCTGTAATAAAGAATAAAAGCATTCCACTCTCCCTCCTTTTTTATCATCTATGAAAGTATACAATAATTGGGTTTCCTTCTTCAGACATGGGATATTCTTATTTCTACATTCAGACCTATACCGGTGCATCTTCAACAAACTCTTTAATTTGTATATCCGTACTGGTCCAAGACCTCTCAAAATTATTTGTCACAATTAGTTCCTTCATTGGCAGGAATGGGAATAACTACCTGTTTGACAGTGATGGCGATATAGTTGAAAAGTTGGACATTCGTGGGTTAGCGGTGAGTACAGTATTTCGTAGTAACCCTATCTGGCCTGGGCGCAAAAACTGCATGATGAATTAGTAACTAATAATCTGATGTGGAATAAAATAGCTTTTGCCGACTTTTCTTCGCAGAAAAGCAGGAATTTTGAGGAAAAATGACCAAAAAAGCCCAAGCCTGGTAGGGTGAAATCAATGTTTCCTGCATGCATGTATGGCTGCCTAACATATTGAAGGGCTAATGACAAGATGTGAAGTTTATTCCTAGAGAATCACTATCATTGTTCAATTAAAATTATCCCGAATACCATGAATACTGATTGACCAGTTTTATCCCTACGTTTAGTTTCAGCCATTGCCATTTCACAATTATTGGACATCAGTGAGAGCTTTGCTTGGAATATGTTTGCTTGGACTAAGAAAACTTGACACTCCCAAACTTCTAGAATGTCGCAGTTCACCAATATTTAGAAAGTATTTTCTATCAAATACATATGTGCATAGTCATGTCGAGTTTTCTATGGATTTCCTTGTAGGTTCCACAGTGGCTTCGGGAGTATAGACGTGTGATCCTCCGAGATATCCCCAGCCTCATCTCCCTATTTACTGCATTCTTCACCCATCTCCTCGTCGAGATCCACCACGAGTCCCCTGAAGATATTGAGCTGTGCTCCCGTAAAACTCGCAAAGTAAAATATTACGGAGTGATGGGCGACGAGAATGGGTATCAGCTCAATATCTTCAAATGGGGCGAGGTGAGGGTGGCAGAATGCAGTTGGAACACCCTGGAGGAGGACTGGGACTGTGATACATACAGTCTCACATACAACGGTCCCATCCTCCTCTGATCAGGACTCAGATATGGGCATCTCCCGTCTTCAGATCGCCAGAAGCAGAACGACAGAGTGAATTCATGGATGGGGATCATGACATTGCTCACATGAAAGGTTCCAGTTCGCGTGCCCGGGATGTAAATTCTCCCAGTGGCTGTAGAGATAGCATCGCATGATGTTGGGGGGAAATGTCAGCGTATCCACAAGGCGTCACACGACCCCAAATACTGTCAAAGCCCACAGACTGTCTTGCAGATGAATGCATGCGCAAATTCTCATGTTATTGAAAGACGGATAATACGTCATCAGGGTATAGATCAATTGACATTATAATGTTTAACACTCATGAGATGTTTATAAAAAAAATCTGTTACTTGTAAGTCTTTCTATCACTCCACAGTCTTGTAGTGCTGTTACTATTTGATATAAAATAAATACTCGTTTTTCTATATACACTACTGTTTGGTCGTTTGATGATTGGACAATTTCTATGTTAGCATCAGATCCGACATTCTTACAGCAGCCGTCGTCCATGAAGAATTACCGCCTTCATGATCGAAAGCCTAAGTCATCAGATCCGACATTCTTACAGCAGCTCGTCGTCCATGAAGAATTACCACCTCCATGATCGAAAGCCTAAGTCATCAGATCCGACTTTCTTACAGCAGCCGTCGTCCATGAAGAATTACCGTCTCCATGATCGAATGCCTAAGTCATCAGACTTTTGATTGATTTCCAATTCGTTTACTAGAATATTAAAACCGACGTAATTCCATCGAGTAGCCACCTGCTTGGTCAGGCCGAACAAGTAATCAAAGGCCCATTCTCAAAGGCCCAGAGTTAAAGTTTGTAGCATTTCTCCAAAGTGATATTTGGCCCATTTTCCAGAGAAATCTGCAAGAGTGATTCCAATGAAATACACTCTCTCGTCTTCAAAGTCAAGCAGTCAATTTAAAATGGTGAAAAAAGAGACATTGACTTACCAGAGTTTGTTTATATTTTCTTATCGTAAATGAACCATGATTTTAACGCTCAACAAAAGGGCATCATATCCCATTATATATGTCATATCCACGTCTGCTTTATAGGCATAACTGAGTCCATTGAAACGTTACTCACTGACCCTGGATGGTCTGTAGGCGAACCCAGCCATCAATTCGCATATGTCCGTTTGAAAGACTGACCGTACCGAACAGGATGGTACTATAGATAGTATCAACTATAAAGGTAGAAAGAATGATCATGTGGTCAAAATCGATCGGTTCTCCTTATCATGAAATTAGAGAGGGACATTCCTACGAAACTATGGTGTCAACTTTATGACCTCTCTTCCACCAGCTGCTGTTTGGGTAACCTTAATTTTTGTCTTGTTTGGAGTCCAAGTCTCCTGGCCGAGAGATTTTGGGAATACAGTTTCTCTAGTAAGCTCATTTAGTGATGTATAGCCCGCAGGAAAATTTACATGTTTTACATGCAATCTCAAAAAAATCAACCACTAAGCTGAGAAGGACGCCTGCATTACTGTCTGTGTTATATCGCCCTAATGCCATTTGAGTACACTTCGCCATCAATAAGGTGGCATAGCACTGTTTCGTACTAAAAACGAGGGAGTTTCCCAATGATGTAGGGGTCACAGTGGAATTCCCCTCAGAACAGACATGTAAAATTGAAAATGCTAATTTTTAGATTGTATTGATATAAATTCAGCTTAAAGGTTGACAGAAAATCAGAATGGATGAATTTAGAAACAAATTATGAAATTTAGTGGTAAATTAGGTGCCATTTGTGTCACTGTAGCAGACGACTTATTACACTGAAAACGAGCTGGCGATGGGCATATATAATTTCCACTTTTTTGAAAGCTATTGGAGTTACTAGACAGAGTCGTAGTGAATGTAAACATCTCTTTTTGCGTAGTGGATACCTCAGCCGTCTGGAGAACTTGATGAATATTGTCGAAAATCAGATCACATTTGGATGTTGTTGTTGTTGTTGTGGAAATGAGAGGTCAGTTATGCAATCATTTTTTTCAAATGTTCTATGTTTTGGCTTGAAAATGTTCCTGAGATAGATACATTTATTTTGATATGTGATATATGAATAGCTTTTTGTGTTTAGAGTGCTATCACAGCGAGGCACCAAACGTAGGGCTAACACAGCAATCCTGTAAGACATTATAATTTTCGCACTAAGATGGCTTGCAGATCGTGTTACCTCCATCTTAGCAGACGACCATCAATCACCCGCAACCATTCGGTTCAGCCACCATCCGGCGGAGAACAGACTCCGCGAAATCTGATAAATTACAGGTTTCACCTGCATTACGGAAACAGATGTGCCTGGGCTTACAAACTATATCAGAGGTATGAATAACTTTCCGTATCATCCAAGAGGTGTGGTAGATCTGTAATTTTGAACGATATGCGGGACTCGAAAATGATGAGTTTGTAACTATCGATGGGCAAAGAGCCGATCCATTGTCTATCGTTGGAGTGCATCCTTATGAAGTGGCAATTAACGCAGTAGTATGTGACGTCATGCATTTCTGACGAGGAGGGACGACAAATGACGTGACGTAAAAGACAACCTCGTTTGTATTCATCCAGCTAATTATGACGTCACAGACGTAAAAGTCATCAGTTGAGAAAAGTTTATCCCCAGTCATTTAGGAGCGAATTGTATTGTTCTGCCGGCGAGGATATAGAAGTGAAATGGGTCAAAGAAAGGAGAAACGGGCTGCAAAGAAGAAAGGTGTATTTAGGAAATTTATGGACGCTGTTACATGTTGTTTTAGGGTAAGAAATGTAGCATTTTTGTTATCTTAATTCATTAGCTTTCTCTGGGTC
>JAVTVY010038410.1:0-16494 GCA_036873755.1 Hanleya hanleyi | reverse complement strand
ACACAAACCCCACCCCAGGAGTGGTCGCGATCTCTTCTAAAAGGTTGTTGATAGCCTGGCAATATGATTTTTTCGTCAGGTGTTATTTTCGTCAGGTGGCTTTCGGTTATAGCTATTACGTCAAAATTACAAAGATTTGCAAATACTAAGTCTAATTTATCTTTGAGTCCACATACATTGACGTGAACTATGGACAAAGTGTTGTAAGGCGGCTGTGGCCCAGGGTTCGGTTCGATATCGCCACATAATGCAATGAGGATAAGAATTAACAGAAGTTATATATAGTACTGTTGATAATACGAATAGATGTACCTATCACTCGGTTAGAACTAGTAGATACATATTTACACAACATTGCTAATAAGTGTAGCATTTCGTATACCATATTCCCTTTATATAAGTTACTTCTAATAAAGAACCGACCAAATAATCCTATGGCCACACGATAGCTTGCGATGTCATTACCGATAGTCCATACTCACTCTATATGCAAGTTCATATCGTGTGGCCATTACAAATAGCTGCCGCTTAACCCATGTACATGTATCACTGTGCAGTGCAAGAATAAATATTTCAAAAATACAATGAAATCTAACAAAATATAACACTAATATGTACATAGACTGGCCAGGATCAAAATGGGCAAGCTCTGTGGTTGATTATTGGGTGGAGATAGACTATGTATTCCATCAATACGTGGTACTCTTAAGTACGTATTATATGGGCTGTGAGGAGTCATGCAAAATGTAAGTACTTATATTGGAGCAAGAAATACCTTATACAGGTACTCTCAAACTGGATAAATTACATTCAACAGTCGTGTCGTATTACACATAGGATGTCATATAATATAACGATAACGGGAGTGTCGATTAAAAAGGAACGTTGTGTTCGTGTTTAAACACATGAAGCTCGAATCTGCAGCTATTAAACATTATTCTCATCTGATATATATAGTTCATGTAGACCAAAAGTGACAGGGTTTACATTCTAGAAATACTTTGTAATTGTATTTGGTTACCACTGACATAGTATTTGTCCTAATCCGCTTTACGATAACATTTGATTACTAATCTTATAGTATATATGTTATACTAACACTCGTCGTACAACTAATCCGCTTTATGATAACATTTGATTACTAATCTTATAGTATATATGTTATACTAACACTCGTCGTACAACTAATCCGCTTTATCATAACATTTGATTACTAATCTTATAGTATATATGTTATACTAACACTCGTCGTACAACAAATCCGCTTTATCATAACATTTGATTACTAATCTTATAGTATATATGTTATACTAACACTCGTCGGACAACAATTAACTTTGTAATAGCAATGATATGGTTTATGTTATACTAGGCCCATCTAATATCAATTAGCTTTAAACCTATAAAAATCGTGTTAACAATACACGAAGCTCATATATAAGACTATCTCGGAAAAGCAAGGTACGACACTTGAATGAGTGACAAAATATTTAAGCACCACATATAGTAAGGCTACATAATAGCAAGAGTTAAATACCTATATGTAGATACGAAAGATGTAAATAAACGTGCAATAATTCCAAGTATGTTTATGTATATACAAAGGATGCACGAAAGTCATATGATAAATTATTTGAAATACTTGATTACTTGGTCAATTACTTGATTGCTAGAAGTCGTATAGCATGGTTCATATTACACAATAGGTAATTGAAAATCGAAAATATCAATTACATATGTACAATATGAGACTTGATTGACATTATATTGTCGGTTTTAATTTGAGGTTCTATTAACCTGCTTGATACTAAGTTTATCAGTTTTCTTGTTTCTTTTATTGTTTTACAGATCGAGTAACTGTGACTCTCGGGTTATCTGTTTTCGTTCCCCATTCTCAGTAAGTCGACAGAAGATATTACCGTCAAAGGTCCAGGCGCTGTGCACTTTCCCTTCCTTTTTCTTCTGTAGGAGTTTTCTGAAGAGCTGGTACCTCGCTTGGGTTAGATCCTCATTAATGTAAATGTCCCGATGCTCTGAAATTTGCGGTAAGATATAAACTTGGCCATAATTTGACTACGGTTTTCACCTTGAAAATGCGTTCGCGACAAGTCATCTTTGGAGACTGTCAAATTCATGGATGCTGCAAGTCGACACATAGCATCGTCAGTGTTCTCACCCTCTTGCAGTTTCAGACCGTTGATGCGCACACATTCCCTTCTGCTGTATTGCTCAGATTTGTCGGGGGATCCTCCATGCCCCCAGTTCCCAAATGTAAATTTCCCTCTACACCACCCAACCTGATGTTATCAACACAGGACGAGGTTAGCGATAAAAGGGAGAGAACTTGTGTCAGAGAGCGTTAGTCTGACAGAATTTACCTTCAAAAAGACGAGATAAAGGGGAGGGAAATCTATTTCCATACAATCACTGAAGGGAGGAGAGAAAGATTTACCTCGCAACACCACGACAGTATCCAATCTACATTTATAAACATGCGATAAAAACTCATTGCAAGACAGTGCGAGAGTCCGACAGATAATTATACGAGACGGGAAAAAGGGGAGAGAAATCTATCTCAAAATATTCGCCGAGACGGGGATAGAGGGATGAGAAATCTACCACGATCTGTTCGGTGAAGAGATGGATAGAGGAGAGAAAATCTTACCTCACGACAGCACGACAGTGCGACAGTCTACATTATACATTACTAAAGATGTAATAAAGGGGAGAGAAATCTACCGCAAACTATTCAGCGAGACGGGGATAAAGGGGAGAGAAATCTATTTCCATACATTCAGCATGACAGTCTTCAGACTTACTAAAGACGGAATAAAGGCAGGGACAGAAATCTACATCAATATTTCCTGCGAGACCGCAAAAAGGGGAGAGAAATCTACCTCAACATATTCAGCGAATGTATAGATGAGAGAAAACCTTACCTCACGACAGGACGACAGTGCGACAGTCTCCAAGCTACCTTACTAAAGACGGAATTAAGGGGGAGAGAAATCTGAATCAATATATTCTGTGAGAGGCGATTAAGGGGAGAGAATTCTACCAAGATCTATTCAGTGAAGGGATGGATAGTGGAGAGAAAAACTTACCTCACGACAGGACGACAGTGCGACAGTCTCCAAGCTCACGTACTGAAGGCGGAATAAAGGGGAGAGAAATCTACCTCAATATTTCCTGCGAGATGGTAAAAAGGAGAGACAATACCTCAACATATTCGGCATATAGAGGAGAGAAAACCTTACCTCACGACAGGACGACAGTCTCCAAGCTCACCTACTGAAGACGGAATAAAGGCAGGGAGAGAAAACTACATCAATATTTCCTGCAAGACGGCAAAAAGGGGAGAGAAATCTACCTCAACATATTCGGGGAATGTATAGAGGAGAGAAAACCTCACCTCACGACAGGACGACAGTGCGACAGTCCCCAAGCTACCTTTAATAAAGACGGAATTAAGGGGGAGAGAAATCTGAATCAATATATTCTGTGAGAGGCGATAAAGGAGGGAGAATTCTACCAAGATCTACTCGGTGAAGGGATGGATAGTGGAGAGAAAAACTTACCTCACGACAGGACGACAGTGCGACAGTCTCCAAGCTACCTTACTAAAGACGGAATTAAGGGGGAGAGAAATCTAAATCATTTATATTCTGTGAGAGGCGATAAAGGGGAGAGAATTCTACCAAGATCTATTCGGTGAAGGGATGGATAGTGGAGAGAAAAACTTACCTCACGACAGGACGACAGTGCGACAGTCTCCAAGCTCACGTACTGAAGGCGGAATAAAGGGGAGAGAAATCTACCTCAATATTTCCTGCGAGATGGTAAAAAGGGGAGACAATACCTCAACATATTCAGCATATAGAGAGAAAACCTTACCTCACGACAGGACGACAGTGCGACAGTCTCCAAGCTCACCTACTGAAGACGGAATAAAGGCAGGGAGAGAAAACTACATCAATATTTCCTGCGAGACGGCAAAAAGGGGAGAGAAATCTACCTCAACATATTCGGGGAATGTATAGAGGAGAGAAAACCTCACCTCACGACAGGACGACAGTGCGACAGTCCCCAAGCTACCTTTAATAAAGACGGAATTAAGGGGGAGAGAAATCTGAATCAATATATTCTGTGAGAGGCGATAAAGGGGGGAGAATTCTACCAAGATCTACTCGGTGAAGGGATGGATAGTGGAGAGAAAAACTTACCTCACGACAGGACGACAGTGCGACAGGCTCCAATTAAGCTCACCTACTGAAGACGGAATAAGGGCAGGGACAGAAATCTACATCAATATTTCCTGCGAGACCGCAAAAAGGGGAGAGAAATCTACCTCAACATATTCGGTGAATGTATAGAGGAGAGAAAACCTTACCTCACGACAGGACGACAGTGCGGCAGTCTCCAAACTACCTTACTAAAGACTGAATTAAGGGCGAGAGAAATCTGAATCAATATATTCTGTGAGAGGCGATAAAGGGGAGAGAATTCTAGCTACCAAGATCTATTCGGTGAAGGGATGGATAGTGGAGAGAAAGACTTACCTCACGACAGCATGACAGTCTTCAGGCTCACTTACTAAAGACGGAATAAAGGCAGGGAGAGAAATCTACATGTACATCAATATTTCCTGCGAGACCGCAAAAAGGGGAGAGAAATCTACCTCAACATATTCAGCGAATGTTTTGAGGAGAGAAAACCTTACCTCACGACAGGACGACAGTGCGACAGTCTCCAAGCTACCTTACTAAAGATGGAATTAAGGGGGAGAGAAATCTGAATCAATATATTCTGTGAGAGGCGATAAAGGGGAGAGAATTCTACCTCAATATCTTCTGCGAAGGGATGGATAGAGGAGAGAAAGACTTACCTCACGACGGCATGACAGTGCGACAGTTTCCAAGCCCTTGTACTAAAGACGGATCAAAGGGGAGAGAAATCTACTTCAATATTTCCTGCGAGACGGCAAAAAAGGGAAGAGAAATCTACCTCAACAGATTCGGCGAATGTATAGAGGAGAGAAAACCTTACCTCCCGACAGGACGACAGTGCGACAGTCCCCAAGCTACCTTTAATAAAGACGGAATTAAGGGGGAGAGAAATCTGAATCAATATATTCTGTGAGAGGCGATAAAGGGGGGAGAATTATACCAAGATCTACTCGGTGAAGGGATGGATAGTGGAGAGAAAAACTTACCTCATGACAGGACGACAGTGCGACAGTCTCCAAGCTCACCTACTGAAGACGGAATAAAGGCAGGGAGAGAAATCTACATCAATATTTGCTGCAAGACCGCAAAAAGGGGAGATAAATCTACCTCAACATATTCGGCGAATGTATAGAGGAGAGAAAACCGTACCTCACGACAGCACGACAGTGCGACAGTATACATTATACCTTACTAAAGATGGAATAAAGGGGAGACAAATCTATCTCAAAATATTCTACGAGACGGGGATAAAGTGGAGAGAAATCTACCACGATCTGTTCGGTGAAGAGATGGATAGAGGAGAGAAAGTCTTAACTGACAACTCTTTACCTTCAAAAAGACGAGATAAAGGTGAGGGAAATCTATTTCAATACATTCAATGAAGGGAGGAGAGAAAGATTTACCTCGCGACACTACGACAGTGCGACAGTATCCAATCTACATTTATCAACATGCGATAAAGGGGAGAAAACTCATTGCAAGACAGTGCTAGAGTCCGACAGATCATTCTACGAGATGGGGATAAAGGGGAGAGAATTCTACCATGATCTGTTCGGTGAAGAGATGAATAGAGAGAAAACCTTACCTCACGACAGTGCGACAGTATACATTATGCCTTACTAAAGATGGAATAAAGGGGAGAGAAATCTACCTCAAACTATTCGGCGAGACGGGGATAAAGGGGAGAGAAATCTACCACGATCTGTTCCGTGAAGAGATGGATAGAGAGAAAATCTTACCTCACGACAGTGCGACAGTCTACATTATACCTTACTAAAGATGTGATAAAGGGGAGACAAATCTACCTCAAACTATTCGGCAAGACAGGGATAAAGGGGAGAGAAATCTACCACGATCTGTTCGGTGAAGCGATGGATAGAGGAGAGAAAGTCTTAACTCACGACAGTGTCCAATTTACCTTCAAAAAGACGAGATAAAGGGGAGGGAAATCTATTTCAATACATTCAGTGAAGGGAGGAGAGAAAGATTTACCTTGCGACACTACGACAGTGCGACAGTATTCAATCTACAGCTATCAACATGCGATAAAGGGGAGAAAACTCATTGCAAGACAGTGCGAGAGTCCGACAGATCATTCTACGAGACGGGGATAAAGGGGAGAGAAATATACCATGATCTGTTCGGTGAAGAGATGAATAGAGAGAAAACTTTACCTCACGACAGCAGGACAGTGCGACAGTATACATCATACCTTACTAAAGATGGAATAAAGGGGAGAGAAATCTGTCTCAAAATATTCTACGAGATGGGGATAAAGGGGAGAGAAATCTACCATGATCTGTTCGGTGAAGAGATGAATGGAGAGAAACCTTACCTCACGACAGTCTACATTATACCTTACTAAAGATGTAATAAAGGGAGAGAAATCTAGCTCAAACTATTCGTCAAGATGGGGATAACATGCGATAAAGGAGAGAAAAATCATTGCAAGACAGTGCGAGAGTCCGAAAGATTGAAGTCTTCCTAAAGAATGAAGGGGACAAAAATGTACCTCGATATCTTCTGTGAGACGGGATAAAGGGGAGAGAAATCTACCATGATCTATACCGTGAACGGATAGCGTGGAGAAAATTTTCGAGCTCGACTGTACGAATTTCCCCCCAAACTCCATATTAATTTCTGGTTCAGAACCTATTCAAGATTAACTAAAATCAGAAAATGCTGGTGGAGTGATTGCATCCACTCTCTGACTCTAATAGTATTTCTTGGTGAAATAAATTTTAAACAATGAACAAAGAAATGCAGATACATGTAGAGTCTTTGTAATTTATTCTCACAAAAAAACTACAGCTTTAGGCACTGAAACGGGACTATTTAAATGTAAAATAGGCTGTTGGAATAATTCCACTAACTCTTTGATGTTCCATCTCATGGCGAAGAGCCATACTTGTAGTCTCACACATTCCTCTCAACAAGGATCTCTAATGCATTAGTGTAATTGTACACATAAATATATTTTTTTTTAAAACGCTTGGACAGACATTTATTATGAAACCGACCTGATGAAATGATGAAATAATGTCTTCACTGCATGTTACCAATATTTGTAAAAAAATTCAGATAATTTTCAGATAATCGAAAGCATATCCTTCAGCAGTAAATAACAATACGAAGCTGCGCATCTGAAAACCCCTCGGCACTGGGTACATTCATAAATAATGTATTCAATTTGAACCAAGATGTCAGGAACACCAAGCAGTCAAGTCACAAATATACAGATTATCAAAAATTTTGCAATTACATGTAGGAATGACCCCCAAGGTTTCCGTCCAATCAGAGAAACCGGTTTTCATTACATAAGTTTCTTGATGCATCAATGATGTATACCAAATTCTACATCGAGCATTTAAATGGTATCAGAGATAGAGATCATTAATGATTTCGCATAAATTAAAGATGGCCGCTCATCCTTCCTGCCACTCAGAGGAACTGATGTGGTTATTAATTGAAAGTCACTTGATACATTGATGCTGTATACCAAGTTTCGTATAGAACACTGAAATGGTATCAGAGATATACATCATTAAAGATTTTGCATAAATTAAAGATGGCCACCAAGATTTTCGCCCAATTAGAGAAACCATAACTGTCATTTGTCGTAAGTCTCTTGATACATCGATGATGTATACCAAATTTTACATCGAGCACTTCAACGGTATCAGAGAACGAGATCATTAATGATTTTGCATAAATTAAAGATGGCCGCCCATCCTTCTCTCCACTCGAGGAACTGATGTGGTTATTCATTGCAAGTTTCTTGATACATCGATGCTGTATATCCAGTTTGGTATAGAACACTTAAATGATATCAGAGATACATATCATTAAAGTTTTTGCATAAATTAAAGATGACCGCCAAGGTTTTCAGTCAATCAGGTCCCGATTTAAAGTATCTGTATGCATCGATGATGTATACCAACTTTCATATAAAATAGTTGAATGGTAACAGAGAAATGTTTCATTATCGATTTTGCATAAATTAAAGATGGCCTGCAGGATTTCCAGCTAATCAGAAAAGCCGGTTTGGAAATTCATTGAAAGTTGCTTGATGTATCGATGATGTATACCAACTTTCGTATTGAACAGTTGAATGGTTTCCGAGATATGGATCATTATCCATTTTGCATAAAATTAAAGATGGCCACCAAGGTTTCCACCCAATCAGGTCCCAATTCAATAGGCTTCTGGTCCTTGACTAGGTAAACAAGCATACCAAATTTGGGATTCTCCAGTGGAACCGTTTCCGTCTATCTCGCTCACGTACTGACGTACGAACAGACGGACGTACAAGACGACAATACCCCATGGCCAAAATTGGCCGAGGGGTAAATGAGTATTGAGATACAATGTAAAATCCTCATGGTTAGATGGACTGGAGCTATGCTGGGATGCATCCTCTCGTGGCATCATATTTTTTCATGTACCTCCTCCCTAGCATATTACAGTTCTATTTGGTTATCTCCCCTGTCACCTTACAGCTTCAAAACTGTGATATGCAGAGCTCTTTCTGTAGATCAGGGTGAAATGCTTGCAACATTCCTTGAATATTTCAGAAGTAGAATGGAAAGAAAACATTTCTGAATACAGGAAAATTATTACGTAAATGATTTGACCACCACTGGATTTTAGAAACTTACTATAAAAAGATAATGCAGAGGGTCTTGAGGGGTAAGCTTAAATGGCGAAAATTCCAAACTGTAACTCAACACACATATTTCATGAAAATGTAAATGAATACAGGCAAAGTGAAATATCCCATTCTTTTCCACAATGAATTAAACTTATACTGGTATTATTTAATACTAAATTACTGCCCAAACACGCTTTCTAATGAGGATGAGTTAGTCCCACAAAATCACTCAACATGCGCCTCTCAAAATCTGTGGTTTAGCACTTATCACAGGCAAAATCACTTGCTGGCGGCAGGTAGGCAGGTGATATTTCGATCCCTGATATTAAATGGAGTGTTTGTAATAAGGTTGTAATTTTCCTCCATCCACTCTGTCCATCAGTGTTTTATGCAGTTTCTGGGTTATCGAGTTGTCTCTCAACCCAAACACTTCAACATACTCTTCTGCTGTAATTTTGTACCTCGCCAGGCTATCCTTCATCATTGTCAACCTTTGAGGATAGAATAAAACAGAATAGATGTAAGGTTATTGTAATCCTTCAGTATATTCAAAACAGCATTCCATCTTCCTTTTATCAAAGTACCACAAGGTCAATGGTCAACCCTCTACAAATTCAGTGACACAAAGTCAAATTTTCTAAGATGGAATCAGGGATCGAGCTTGAAATAAAAAAAGGTTTAAAATATTGCAGATCAAACCGCTAGCTTGAAATTGAAAGGGGCAGAGTCCTGCCTTTCTCTGGAGAGGCACTTGACCAAATTAAGGGGCACCTACCTTGGAAATCTCTGACCCCCCCCCCCCCATGCCGCCGTGCCCCATTTTCGAACCTGGCAAGAAGTGTCGTGAGCTACTTAGGGCTGTCCCATTTAAAAAGGTATGGGAGGGGCGGAAGGCAACTTTGAATTTTACCACACCACCCATAGAAATTTTATTGGCCTTCCCAATGTTGTAACATGAATTGAAGGGAATTCCAAATTTCCTGTTAACAAACTCCACTCGCAGGGTTCGAGCTGTTTATGGTGTGTCTGGCATATATTGTATCCAAACTTACATGTCACCACAAAATATGGAATAACATATTTTCTATGGAACACACTGGGATTTTACATGTATATTTAATATATTCTTGAAGTTATAGTGTCCATAACTTTGATTTGGATTGACGTCGCATGTGACTTTTGACCCTCGTTGTTTATTACAGTCAACCCATTGGCTCATTAAAATATGGCAGATCACGTGACGTAATTCTACAAACACTGTTGGCACCGTGTCAGTGAGTTTGATATTCGCAATGTGTGCATGTAGCCTTGATCTGTTAACATGGTTAAGGTCAGTATGTAGTGGAACATGAAATGGCCTCAGCTAAGATGATATACACCTAGGATGTTTAAGTAGAACTACAATCATGGTAGTTTCTAGCTGGACACGTGTATATATGTATATTTGTAAATTGCTCTTGATGTTATTGAAGGTCACCGTGAATCCTCCAAACTCAACCACACGATTGAAATCCACCTGTCAGTTTTATCCCGATCTGCCAATCTCTTGTTCCAATAACCCCTCCCCTCCCCCCCCCCCATCTTCAGTATGCTGTTCAAATTCTTACTCCCAGTGATAGCCATGATAGTTATTAGAAGATTTACTGTAATTCCATCATGTCTTCATTTATTTAGTAGCATAGTTTCGTACATGTAAATATTGTGTTAGTGACTCTATCTGTTATCTCCTACTGTGTTACTCTATCATGTCTATACAAGTCTTGCAATAAACTGATTGATTGATTGATATTGCATAAATTAGTGCACCTCACACATACATTGTATGTAGTTCAGTTGTATTTCTACATCATGTACACTTTGAAGTACATGAGATGTGTACTTTCATGAATACAATTTTCTCCAATCCAACTACATGTATTTGGTGTCTCTGTATTAGTCTGACTGGATCGAACTGGGTGAATTAACTGGGCAATAACTTGAATGCATCATCTATATGTGTGCTGTGCGACCCATTCCCCCCTTCCCATCTTTACATGAGCTGAAGAGGTGAACATGGACTTGGCTAGCCACAACTGTTCCTATCAATACAGTATAGGAACAGTTGTGGCTAAATTAATAGGACTCCTCAGCTCATGATCATCTCGACTTGGCAGACTTCTCGCCTTCTGTCCGTCTGTTCCTGCTCAGATTTCAGAGAAATCAAATTTATATAATTCACGACTTACCCCATAGTTGTAGCGGACCTGAACAGCTGAAACTGCACACAATCTTTTTCAATTAACGCATTATTTGACTGCACTCTCCGACGATTCAGCTGCTCAGCGTCCTCGAGATGTAGACTCACTGACATGGGAAGTAGAACTCTTCTGTTGCTGGAGGAGCAAAAAATACATTCCACTCTAATTTTCCACTCTTACACAACTTCGTTCGTTTTTCGTTTGGAAGCTCCAACAAAAAACAGTGATGCTGCGAGACTACAAATTCACAGAAAACGTTACAATCTGTTGCAGGGCGAGCATCAAGCTTTCACGGTCGCAGTTGCATTCTTTCGTGTCTTGGTTGACCGGGGGCGGGGGGGGGAGGGGTCATCATGATGGGTCCACTTTCCGTTGGCTATACACGATCTGACAAGATCTTTTCCACAGAAAGTTACCAGTAAATATATATTTAGGAGTGCGATGGGAAGAAAATTGGATAATGTTAGAAACTTAAGCCTTGTTCAATCTTTGCTGGTTTGTTCCTGGCCGAGATTGGACTAATGCTGTGGCACACTATTTAATTTGTTTTTTCGGATTTTCTTTTTCCATACCGCATTGCCCCTTTCACCGCCACGGTGCGACACTCACTTGGGAAGTCTGCTCATATTGTAAAGAAAATTTGACTGCATCGAGAAACCATTCGTGTGCTTGAAATTTCTTGTTATTGCCTACATGTAAGTTGAAAATGATATAGCCTATTTGTACCTAGCTCCGGTGTAGCCTTGTTCTATACTACGTGAGAACAACGCTACGGTTGTAAATCAGTCACCAGATAGAGTTGTTGGGGAAATGTCGTACGGGCAATATTTGCCGAACCAGTTGACCATAACCAATAAAATAATTCGATTCTATGTTCACTTACCTTTCATAAAAGTACTTGTTTATGAGTGACTGTGCGTGTTTAGCTTGGCAAAAGATCTACACTCGGACGAGGGGGTTAAAACTGTCGACATCGCCGCCATCTTGCATCGATCAGAACGCCGATTACGAGCCACAACAACACGCACATGGTGGAATTTGTACTGGCGTGTTTACCATGGCACAACCAAACAATTGCCTGGGCCTTACCTACTCACCATATCGGAGAATACAATCCCAGTTGGGAATTACTTTCAGGGCCAAAATCAACTGATAATTTATGAATACAAAAAAAGATATCTGCTGCTTTGACACTTGTGGACATACAGGAGGAAAAGTAACGCATACTGACAAACTGTGTCATGGAAAAAAACACACAGTGACCCATCCGCGTATTACAATACAATACAATACAATACAATACGTTTATTGCACGACTCGTAAAATGGTACAAGTATGGCAAACAAAACAATATAATTACTATGGTACTTTAGCAACGTAGTAATTATTAGTTAGTATGGTTTGAACCAACAGTGTGGGTTAGTAGTAATTCTAGGACATAACATAGAAGTTGCCAGTGTGTTGATGTATAAACTCTAATTAAGAAGTGTCCAGCCGGTTTTTTAATGGAGGGTTAAGGCTGAGCCTTGACTGGTACATTTGGTGTACCAGTCTTCCTATTTTTGAAGCATTGTCTCTGTGGGGATTTAGTATAGATTTAACTTTTACAATTTCCGGATGTGGTGGGAGTCTGTTACTGTGGATAATTTGGTTTATATGATCTCTGTGTTTGTTATGTCGAGGACAGTATAGCAAGAAGTGCACTTCATCTTCTACTACATTTTGGGTACAGTAGCGACAGATCCGGTCACATCTTGGGGTGTTTTTATACCTACCGGTCTCTATTTCGAGTTTGTGACAGCTGATTCGTAGTTTTGTTATTGTTCGTCTATGATCCGGGTTTTGTATATTTTCTAGGTAATCCTGCAATTTGTATTCTTCATATATGGTTGAGAGGAGAGTCAGTTTACCAGATTGGGTGTCCAATGTGTGAAACCAGCTTTCTCAAGACACTCGTTACTTAAATGAACTCTCACTGTAGGAAAACCATTCAAATGCTCCACGTGTGATTATATTTTAGCACCAGTCGTTGAGCTTATTTAGCAAATGATAAAATAGTCGTGAGAAGAAACCTACGCAATGCCCGATACGTGAACCCGACTTTCCCAAGGGATTTTCTTATATCGAACTCTGTCCTGAGGAAAGCCACACAAATGCCCGTGTACTTATTACACCTATGAGAATACATAAAAGAGAGAACAGCCATACAATTGCTAAATCTGTGAATCAAACTTTCCTGGGAAATTCATTTTTTTTGGCCAGTCCCAGGGAAAATTACAGATATTCCTATACTAATCACACTTAGGAGAATACATGCAAAAGAAAACAACCATACAACTCAAAAGTGCTCAATCTGTGAACTCTGCGTTCCTATAAAATCCAACACTAAAATGAACTCGCAATAGAGGAAAACCATACAAATACTCCATGTCTGATTAGCCCAATTCCTTAAGCTTATCCAACACATGAAGGCTCAATTTGTGAACCAGATTTTCTGAAGGAGGTATATTATTCGAACTACACGTCCTGATGGAAACCGCATGGATGTTTATGCTCAAGTGTTAAATTTGTAAAAGCAAATGAATGAATTCCAATTGTATACTATTGAGCTGATGTATTTGACTTTGTAGGACTCGCTCTGAAACAAAATTGTGGGCTTGATTTCTGCTACTGCATAATTTATTCTTTCTTTCAAATATCATTTCCATAAAAAATAAAAAAAATAAAAACAACCTTTGCGGTAGAGAAGGGAGGAAGTAAACCCGACATTAAACCATCATTCGTATGATGCGCACATTGCAACATAGATATTAGGAATTGGCCTTCATTTGGACTTAGATGTAATGCGTGGGTATGAGCGGGCATAGCTCACGGAGGAATTCCAGTGATTGGAAGGATTGTCGGAGTAATTTATACTGAGGGCTGATTTTATTTTCTCTTAAACCCTATTTCCGTGCACAAATTTCTTCGGAGGTCCTTAATTACATCATTTCTTCAATTGAATTTTGAAATATATTGAATAGATAATGTTTAATCTTGAAATCAGGAAAAAACGTTTGAAAATGTGAAAAAAAAAATTGCCATTAATCCCTGGTTGGAATTTCTTTAGGTGGAATTAAGATTAAAGTCATCAAAATCATCGCTGAAATATAAAAGCAATCAGTGTACTGACCTGTGGGGTCACATGACTTCTTGTCAGTACGATGACAACCCTGTCTTCTGGCGCGATTGAATTCATTTGCAACTATATTCGGTGGAATGAATTATTGCTTCGTTAATTTCCGGATTGGATTTATAATGCATGTGAAGAGTGTGAATAACGTTACAGGACCTACGAAGTAGGGTAGGCATTAGGACTCCGACACTCGCTGAACTCTTGGGCCCCCAGTTGAAATTCTGCCTATGTTAAGATGGGCACGGCCCAAGTTAGAATCACCAATGATTTTAATCAAAAATCACCAGAAATTTTCATCAAATGTAGGTCAGCTCGAAACATGCTGGTAAGTCCCCTAATGCACCTTCATGCCAAAATCAAGGTTCTAATATCAACGGTAACACTCAGATATAACATATCTCTCAGATATAACATATAAATATTAATATTCATGTCACTGTTCCGTTGTTTCTCTTGTTGTATTCCTCTTAAATTTTGTACCCTGCCTTTGACTGGTGTCTGTACAATAAAATCTTGAATTCTTATTTTGCCTTCAATAGGATTCAGATGGACTAACTCATTACCGGACAATTTCAAATGGTAGCCCACTTCGAAGGAACCGAAATGACTATGCAGTATTTAATGAGTTAGACAACCCTTTGCGCGAACAATACATCACAGTTGTGCAGTTATATTGTGCACTTTCGGTTACAAGCATGAAATTTGGCGCATAGCTATTTTGAATGATTCTCTTTCGGATCACAGCCTCTCTATCCTCATTCCCGTAAGCGTTTCAGCAGACAATGCGCAGAAACATATTGCATTTGACATCATTCTCTCAAGTCAGAGCCCATTTCTGCTAGAGTTTACTGGTTCTATACACAATTTACGTTACTTTGTCAATCAGTTTTACGGATGGAATTACGTCATATATAGCAGATACTGACCATAAAAACGATCTAGTTGACCTCGTTGCAAAAAGCTAGGACCTTTGTTTTTATGGAGGGGTTTTTGAGTTTGATTTTGATATTTAGATACCTTTCGCATTGACTTTACCGTAGCAGTCATTTTCGCGAATGCAACAATTTGATGTATCAAAGATAATAACGAGAATTCGACATCATTCTCTTACACACAGACCATGTTTAGTGAACTAGCCCCGAAAGTTCGCACTTGAATCACCTTCGGAATGACTTAGTGCCAAACATATTCGCGAATTGAGTATAGGAAGATATCCATAGATACTGACTAGAAATGTTTCTTGTTTGCAGAATTTAATTTTAAAGAAAAGAAATTAATAAGATTAGCAACCTTCGAAAAGGCGTAGCCAAACATGTCAGATGAGATTATATTTCCTAAGAATGAAATCGTTAATCAATTATATAGAAGGAGCAAACCATGTCTTGGTATTAACGTGCTGCGTGAAAAAGAGTGGCAAGGTATTTAGTTCACAGATGATAACAAACGTAAATGCAGAAACCTAATTAATTATTCTTCTAATCGAATATCAAGACTGTAAGAGGCCTCAATTTGAATAGAGAACAAGTGTCACTATGCCTCTTGGACAGTTCGATAAAGCCTTAAACCTCATTCCATAGTTTCACAGATCAAAGTGTTAGACCTGATACTAAATTTATTGAAAATAACTGTATTATTGCCACTGCCATAGGTTTTGACTACAATGTAGTCATTTCTCACTTGTTATGTATGCCGTAAAATTACTTACCCCGCAACAGACTGGAGTTTAAACGCTTTAGGCTGGATGGTAGTGAAATCCAAGTTGTTACACAAGACTCTCGCATAGGTAACCTTTCTTATCTCAGCAAGCTGAGCTGGAAGTTAGAAATGTACAGTGAACATAGTATATTCTTATCTCAATCTACCAGTATAAATACAACTCCAGCTGGTCAAGACAATAATATATAATTCAATATATATCACTGATGAATATATAGTTCACAGACTATTGTTGCCTATCCTTATTTTGACACTATGTTAATACTATTAGTTTCAATAGCATTTCATCTAAACACGTTATGACCTGAATGGTAGTGGCTAAACCCAATTTCGATGGCCGAATCTCCACATGGTGGTACAGCCAACCTTTTGTAATGGCGACCGTCTTTGATTGTTAGATAGCCGCCGTCTGAAACCTGTTTTGACCAAACAGATATATTCTTATCTGAATCAGTCGAGAAGTTTGTTCTAATGGCTTCACCTGAATGT
>JAVTVY010038409.1:0-16979 GCA_036873755.1 Hanleya hanleyi | reverse complement strand
GTAAAGCGACGTTCAGATATTGACTCTGGTGTTGGTACGTTTACCCATTAATAACGGCACAATGACCGAAATGATCCAAATAGTCTCACCAGGGCGTTGTACTGTCGCAGGTAGCGCCTTTCACCATCGTTACCTTCGGCCCTCTAGGCTCTCCCATGGGTGTCCACATCTGTAACGGCTGATCCCATGTCGCTGAAGGTGGTTCATTCCGACTTCTTCTTGGCGGTGTCCCATCCCGTCTGGGCCCTGTCCCGGTTACAGATTCTGCGGCCCTTCCAGTTCGGCCGGACTAGGATGGCTGTAATCTTCACTCTCCAGGTGAATCATCTCATCACGGATGCTTTGAACCTACACCTCTTCCCATATAATGTTGTTCCCAAGGACCCGGCGCCGTGAAGACTTTCCGTCGAGCTCCCTTCCCGTCAGACTATGGACCCATGACTTCTGATCGTCGTAATTCGGCGCCAAAATCTTCAGTCGTAGATATGGTTGTCAGGTCGGGATCTGTTCTGTCCGCCAGGCCTGGTTTCCTTTCCATCGTCTCCCAGGTGTTGGCCATCCCACCGCTGCCACCAGTTTCACCTGGGATGTTTTGATCTCAAGAGAATGCGCAAGTTCCACTACATCCAACGGGAATGTCTGCAAAGACAACCCTGAACGCACTCGTGCACTGATTTTGGCCAATGAGGGAGTTCGATTCAACCTGCCACCTTGTCTGGATCGAAGAGGGGGGAAAGGAAGACCTGTAATGACAACCAAAGCAAATAAATACAATATTAACATATAATTCAATGAACAGGTATACAGGATTCAGATCGCGGTAGCGTAGTCCCTGAAAAGAACATCCCCGATCTACAAATTATGTTTACCTGTACTCTTATAGTTATATATAAATGGAGTCCAATATAATAAAAAGGTATATAAAATATTTCGCGTAGGCCCTATCTAAATTGCGATCAGGCCTGGTCGCGGACACAGTCTGGACACAACCTGTTCCTTCGTGGTTGGGTCCAGCGTCTCTTCCTTCCCCTGGCCTTCGTCCACTTCCAGCTGGATGGACTTAACGTCATCAGGACCTTATTGACCGTATAAGTTCATTAATAGTATCTGTGTTCAAGAAAACTGACCGTAGATATATTAATGTCGGAAGCCATAAAGCATTCTTTAGCTCGACTACATACAAGAGATATCATTCATGGGATGTTTCTTTTTTTATAGAGTTGCTTGAATTTCTCATTAAAAATATCTATGTGAAATTTGGCAACACAATATATCAGCAGCATAAAGGTATTCCAATGGGTACTAATTGTGCACCCCTGTTGGCTGACTTGTATCTGTTCTCTTATGAATATGACTATATGCAGGCGCTTTCAAAAACCGATCCATTCAAAGCCTGTTCCTTCTCATTCACCAAACGCTATATAGACGATCTTCTCGCTGTGGATAATCGCTATATAAATGAAGCAGTGAAGGATATATATCCACCTTCACTGATTTGAAGGAAACTACAGATAGCCCTACAGGTACATCTTATTTAGATCTCTATCTCTACAAAAATGAAGCGGGCATTCTCTCTCGTCGACTTTATGACAAAAGAGATGATTACAATTTCGACATCGTAAACTATCCCTATCTGGATAGTAATATTCCAGTGGGACCTGTATATGGCGTATACATATCTCGCTTAGTAGCATTTGCTAGATCCTGTGTTAAATGTGATGATTTTAATCAACGTCACAAAACATTGTTGCAGAAACTTATAAACAGGGCTATTCCACCAAGCGCCTCCACTCAAAGTTTCTCAAATTTGGCGATACATATCGCATGCTGATAGCAAAGTACGAACATAGCGTGCAAGATCTATGGCGCTACGTTTCGTAACTTGTGTCTAATTCCGCTTAACCCGGGGCTAGGGGCCGTATGAACACATGTACTTCAATATCCTCACGGTGCTCATATGAACAGTCACAATCAAAGCGTGACTGAGATACATCTTTTTTGGATAACGACTCTAAAACGAATATTACGGATTAAGAATACTGATCAGCGATACGGATTTGATATTTTTGGAACATCATGATGTCTTCCCGGCATCATTGAAAACTGCTGACCGCTTCTCTCTTGCAGGAAACAAGCCTATGTTTATGTATACTATGATTGTTTTTTTGAATTTGGTGCTAATACTGTTATATGGAAAATGGAATAGGTCTTCGGATTATGGACGCGGATATTCTCTAATGGACGACGGCTGGATTATGAATGACGGACTAGACGCTTGTAATCCGTCATGTCTCGTCTTACACGATCTGGCCCCTCCGTGGTGAAGTCCAGCGTCTTTCTTCCTTCTCCCGGTCTTCTTTCAACCCTGGGCTGTAAGGACTTCTCGTCTTCGTCATGTCTCGCCTTACATGACAAGGCCCCTCCAATCGTTGATAACTGTCAATGGATACGGACGGCCTGTGCAAGACAGTACTCTAACAGTACAAAGGCTTCCGCGGCACCGACCCGGCCCCTGTAAAACACCGCAGGACAAGTCAACTGTACGCCTAGCCACGGCAGCAGACTGCACTCCTCGTAGGAATAGACCCCAAGCTTCAGCGACCCCACTCAACAGCGACTCACTCCGCAGCCCGGCTCCCATCATCAAGGCTGGAGTTCAAGGCTACACGGTCCACACAGGATCTGGCGATACTGACATCGATAACACACGGTGGATGGGTAGGCACCTGGTCTAGGACCCCTGTTTTCCCACTACTGTATGGAACAATATTAATATATGATTGGCAGTGGATTATATAACGTGTATACAAGGTTATGGGATACTGTGTGTATTGTCACCCAGTATAGGTAATGTGTATGAAGATCAAGCCATAGCCTTAAGCCTGTGACTTGTGAGTAAGCGTAAATGTATTTCAACCCTTAGCCTCAAGCCTGTGAGTTGTGTGTATAAGTAAATGTGTGCATGGATAATTGTTTATGTAGGATCAATGATTAATTTAGTATAACTGCAGCCTCTTCACAGGAAAGTAATATCAGCGGAGACCAATAATACCGTTCCCTACCGGCTACAGCTATTATGAATACTATAATCTCCAGAGCTAAACCCGCACGACTGTGCAATACGGTCGAAACAGGTAGAGATGAAGTTATAATATGGCCACGCTGTCAACGCTAGGCATTTATACTTAATTCCCAGAGCTAGATCCGCACGACTGTGCAATACGATCGAAACAGGTAGAGATAGGATTAAAGAAAACGTAGCCCGGAATCCTATGCTATTTAATATGGCGACCCTGCGGCGGATCTCTCCGACTCGGCGGCGGCCTTCTGTACAATTAATTCGGCGGCCTGGTCGCGGCTCTTCTCCGGCTCTACTGCGGCCTTTTGCTTATTTCTTCTCCCAATGTTTTGCGCCCTCTCACCTTGGAATTTCTGTACTTTCGTTACACAGGGATCCAATGAACACAGCTTTTAGGGCCCTTTAAATATAGCTGTACGTACCTTACTCACACATAGTTATACATGTATAGGCATTACAGGTATGTAGCTGTACAGAAACTACACACACAGAGTGGTACATACCTTACTCACACAGCAGTGGGCCTACATACATTCAGCGTACATAACTGTACAGAACTTACCCTCCCATAGCTTCAGACACCACTCATACATAGCTGTACAGACCTTACTCATGCATAGCAGCAATACTTTACCCACGCTTAGTTGTACGAACTTGACTCACTTAAAACTGTACAGTTACTTACACATAGCTGTAGGAATCTCACTCGAACATAGCTGAACAAACATTATTCAAACATAGCTGTAGATATTATGCACACATAATCACACAGACCGTATTCTCACATAGCCGTATCTGACCTGTTGGTGCACAATACAGTTTTACAGAGCAACAATGTAGTGTTATAGAGTGACAAGGAGGAGTCCCTGTAGTGTACAGAACATCAGTGTAGTGTTTCTTAGCAATATTTTAATGTTATAGAGCCTCCAATTCAGTGTTATGGAGCAGCTTTTGTTACTTTATAGCATATATGTTGTGTTGCAGTGTGGTCTTCGAAGACACCAATGTAGTCAATACAGAGCGTCAGTGTAGTGTATCGGGAGAGAGTTCAGTCTACAGTAGGTGTTGTTGCAAGTTTTGGGGTGAATAGGATTGATGGTTGTCCCAGGAAATGGGTTTGTTCATATCTTCCCTATTCCTATGACAACAATTGTAAACAAAGTTGTCTCCCTTGATGTTCCATTGTGAGCTTCAAACAAGTATGCTGTAACTCACACGTATATCACCAAACCCTTACAACCGAGGTTGGGTAACACATCTATGAACGGCTATTGTACCTGCTTGAAATCATTCACTGATCTGCATGAATTGTGCCGCGATGAGTCTGCCAGCAGTATAGCTGTATGATATGTAAACATTGTCTTATTAGCGCCGAGATCATTTGCAGCATTATGAACGTATATTCATGGACCAGAAGCAGAGGAGAAATGTGGGGAATGTGGACACCGTTTCAAATGCCTCAACACCTTGTGCCGCAAGTAGTAGGGGCACAGTATTTCAGGTCGCACTCAAGCCTCCCAAATACTCATAACCTCCCAAATAGCCTCCGAGCGCTGTCATACGTCATTGTTGATTTTTATTCGTATAAATTATTGCGTCTGGATATTAATAAATTACATATAATTCTACCTGAATATAATATTAAAGATCTACATATGGTATTATAAATAAATCTTCCGGATTCATACGTTAATCGTTTAAATAGTCTATATTTTAGGTTTTATTCCGCTTTTACAAAAGGTGGTATTTCGATATATATTTTTTATACGGGTTCATAGCGATAAATTAGCCGAGTCTGTACGTTCATATATATTGTAGACTGTTAAGTTTTTACAAATTGCAATTAGCATTAACGAACACTCGGTGACACTCGACTACTAATTACGGTATGTAGTCAACCTCGCTGTATTAGAAGCCGGTCATGATACATAATTGTATTGATTTTAATACCTGTCAATGCAAAGGGTGTGTGTTATGGTAACAGGTGTGATCGAATAACAGAAATCACTCGGTCTGAATATAAACGTGTGTTTCAATTATAACGCGTAGAACTCGATTGCAATTAGCATATGATAATATTGGGGGTTTGAGTGTTTATATTTACAGACCGATATCAATTTAGTTAGGGCAATTATACATTCAGCGTATAGCGGGAGTTGAATGGGCATATCGTGAGATAGATCATTATTTGAGAATTGTTTGTCGAAATATATATATATCTCTAATAGAATTCAACTTATAGCTTACTTCGGAATGGCGAATTTACTGAAAAATATCATCGAACCTAGAGAATCGTCCGTAAGTATTGTAATTTTATCGCGATCTACTCACGGATAATACCGACTTTGTCGATATAACGATGTACATAGCGAACGGTGTTGTAAATGTTCGATTATAACTGATTTGAATACAAGGGCTACTCACTTTTAATATTTCAAATCTATATTTTTTATAGGCTAACAACTCTACGTGGGCCGGATTCGTACGAGAAAATGTGGACATTTTAGGTAGTTCCGGTTGGCCTAGTTTGGAGACTGTATTCGCCATAGATGGGGTCGTTGAAACACGACCCGTTTATAATGACGATGATTGGAATGTGGGTATAAGGAGTCCAACGACCATTCTTCTCAATAATTCCCCTTCACTTCCGGAGATTAAAACACGTAAATGTGTAGAAGGATTATCCCGTTTATTCGCGCCCCGAGTTTGCAAAAGCTGTAATCAGCCATTAAGCTTCGAAGTTTGCGGAAAATGCCGCGTTAGTTTATGCCGAGATTGCGCGTGTTTTGCCCGACAGGTGTCATTCGGCGTTTTTATGTGTCCGAGCTGTTGCAATTGTCCGTTTTGATCACCATGGTAGCCAAAAGTTTGACCTGAAGTACATATATTTTTACCATTACTACCGGAACTCGAAAATTCGTCCCCATGGATAATACTTCCGCCCGCATGGTAATATAATCTTCCACATGTCGTGGGGACTGAGACTAATACTGTACAAACGACCGTATATGACCACACACACACACACACACACACACACACACTCCAAGAAAAGTCCTGAAAAGTCGAATAAAGTCTAAGAAAAGTCCTAAAAAGTCCCCCACACACACACACACACACACGCCATGAAAAGTCCTAAAAAGTCCAAGAAAGTTCAAGAAAAGTCCTAAAAAGTCCCTCACAGTAACCGACCATTGTCCGTATAAAGCGATATCGAAGCGACTCTGGACGGGAACTGAAAGAAAGAAGAACGCAACTTCGGTTGTTAAAGTTCAAAGTATATATTTATTTATACAAATGAATTTAGTAATGATAGTTTCAAAACGAAAATACAAACTGAGCAATCCTAGTACCCCAACGTCAATTTCATTTCCATAACCCTGTGAAAGAGCTGCGGATATATCGATAACGTATGTAACGGTACGCCCTGGTGGCGAAATCAACTAATCAACAGGTTTGATCGGTTGTTTTGTGTACTCGCGCGGTAAAAGTCTGTTAATTAAGAATTTACGCATCTCAACGGCAGATTCTTCGGCTTCATCGTTTGATAAGTCGTCTTCCTCACGCATTCGTTTCTTAGTCGCCATTACTTTCTGATGAATCGGGTGCTTCCGTAGTTCTCGCCATAACCTTAGATTACGGACGTAGATATTTCGGAACCTCGTCTGTATTCTGGGTAAAAGCTTGTCATATGCCATCTGATGCGCAATTGGTTCATCCATTCCACCTTCTTCGTAAACTTCCGCAAGATCGTTTATATCGGATTCATGATCATCAATCGCTTCATCCGCGAAGAGATCCCACAAACACTCGTCATCCTCGACGTCATCATTGTCACCAGCAGTGTCATCATTATCGTCATCAGCATCATCCGTAACTTCTCCGTCATCATCTGTGTCGTCGTCACTACCTTTACTATCATCGCCATCATTGTCATCATCATTATCTTCACCATCGGCGTCAGTAGCGTCGGTATCATTTTGATCACCATGGTAGCCAAAAGTTTGACCTGGAGTATATATATTTTTACCATTACTACCGGAACTGGAAAAATCGTCCCCATGGACAATACTTCCGCCCGCATGGTGATACGACCTTCCGCATGGTAATACGACCTTCGAAGGCTCACTCACCGTCATCGTGTAGGGTTGCTCTACTCTACTTGTTGGACCTATAGCAGGACTCGGTGGTGTCTCTTGTCTATGCATTAGACGCATATGTCTGAGCATACTATCGCGACGAGAAAGTATCTTATGACAGAACGGACATGAACTCGACATGGTTCCCGGTCAGAGGTAGGATACGGACTGAGACTAATACTGTACAAACGACCGTATATGACCACACACACACACACACATATATACTTTGAACTTTAACAACCGAAGTTGCGTTCTTCTTTCTTTCAGAGTCGCTTCGATATCGCTTTATACGGACAATGGTCGGTACTGTGAGGGCCTTTTTAGGACTTTTCTTGAACTTTCTTGGACTTTTTAGGACTTTTCATGGCGTGTGTGTGTGTGTGTGTGTGTGTGTGTGTGTGTGAGGGACTTTTTATGACTTTTCTTAGACTTTATTCGACTTTTCAGGACTTTTCTTGGAGTGTGTGTGTGTGTGTGTATCAAAACGGACAATTGCAACAGCTCGGACACATAAAATGACACCTGTCGGGCAAAACACGCGCAATCTCGGCATAAACTAACGCGGCATTTTCCGCAAACTTCGACGCTTAATGGCTGATTACAGCTTTTGCAAACTCGGGGCGCGAATAAACGGGATAATCCTTCTACACATTTACGTGTTTTAATCTCCGGAAGTGAAGGGGAATTATTTAGAAGAATGGTCGTTGGACTCCTTATACCCCCATTCCAATCATCGTCATTATAAACGGGTCGTGTTTCAACGACCCCATCTATGGCGAATACAGTCTCCAAACTAGGCCAACCGGAACTACCTAAAATGTCCACATTTTCTCGTACGAATCCGGCCCACGTAGAGTTGTTAGCCTATAAAAAATATAGATTTGAAATATTAAAAGTGAGTAGCCCTTGTATTCAAATCAGTTATAATCGAACATTTACAACACCGTTCGCTATGTACATCGTTATATCGACAAAGTCGGTATTATCCGCGAGTAGATCGCGATAAAATTACAATACTTACGGACGATTCTCTAGGTTCGATGATATTTTTCAGTAAATTCGCCATTCCGAAGTAAGCTATAAGTTGAATTCTATTAGAGATATATATATATTTCGACAAACAATTCTCAAATAATGATCTATCTCACGATATGCCCATTCAACTCCCGCTATACGCTGAATGTATAATTGCCCTAACTAAATTGATATCGGTCTGTAAATATAAACACTCAAACCCCCCAATATTATCATATGCTAATTGCAATCGAGTTCTACGCGTTATAATTGAAACACACGTTTATATTCAGACCGAGTGATTTCTGTTATTCGATCACACCTGTTACCATAACACACACCCTTCGCATTGACAGGTATTAAAATCAATACAATTATGTATCATGACCGGCTTCTAATACAGCGAGGTTGACTACATACCGTAATTAGTAGTCGAGTGTCACCGAGTGTTCGTTAATGCTAATTGCAATTTGTAAAAACTTAACAGTCTACAATATATATGAACGTACAGACTCGGCTAATTTATCGCTATGGACCCGTATAAAAAATATATATCGAAATACCACCTTTTGTAAAAGCGGAATAAAACCTAAAATATAGACTATTTAAACGATTAACGTATGAATCCGGAAGATTTATTTATAATACCATATGTAGATCTTTAATATTATATTCAGGTAGAATTATATGTAATTTATTAATATCCAGACGCAATAATTTATACGAATAAAAATCAACAATGACGTATGACAGCGCTCGGAGGCTATTTGGGAGGCTATGAGTATTTGGGAGGCTTGAGTGCGACCTGAAATACTGTGCCCCTACTACTGCCGCATCTAAGACCAGCATCGAAACAGGAACCACCCACCCATCCCACGATGTGGCCCTATTTCAACAGCCAGATTCTGCAGACATGATCTTGGGTCAGGCTTTGCCTGATGTGAAGGGCCACGTATAGTTCGTGGATGACCTCATGGGTCACCGATGGTGCACCTCTACCCCAAATGCGCCCCTGTACACTTCCGAAAATGTTCTTCTACTACTGCTGGACTGTGCATGCGCAGAATTATGACACTTCCAATGAAAAATACCCCAGTCGGACTCCACCCCATGAGCACTTCAAAATACGACCCCACACGACCCATTTGGACCAGGCATGGCTCGCCTCTACCCCAAACACAACTATGCTTACTTGAGCAGATTAGCGAGACCGCCAATGAAACCATGCAAATCGTGCTCTACCATACGAGAACTTCAAAATAATACCCCCAGGCGGCCCATGTGACCCAGGGATAGTTCATGTATTACCCAAAACTGCCAATCCAAATGCCGTTTTTCTACTATCTTCCGACTGCGCATTCACAGAATGACGTGTCTTCCAAAAAAACTAAACCAGCTTAACTTTACACCATGAACGCTTCAAAGCAAAACCCTGCACGACTTGTTAGGACCATGGATGGCTCACCACTACCACCAACACCACCCTGTACACTTACGACACACTTACACCTGTTTGACTCTACCCACCAGAGCTTCAAGATGACAGCCCATACGGCCTATTTGGACCATGTATGGCCCTCTTAAGACTTCAAACGTGCACTCCAGGCTTTCCTGATGAGTGTGCATGTGCACCATGACTTTCGAGTGAAATGCAACCCATGTCTGTGAGAACATTCTCATCGTATGCTACAGCGTGAAACAGATCGAAAATCCATACCCTATACATGAACACAATTAACCACAACTACCCCCAAACATGTATCACTCCTCGACTGCGCTTGCGCTGAATTCTGTGACTTCCAATACAAACCAAGCCCTGTTTAACTCTACCCCAGGAGAGCTTCATTATGACACCCCACATGGCTCATTTGGACCACGGATGGCATGCCTGCCCAGTGAATATGTGCATCATGAATTTCCAGTGAACATCACACCGCGACCCCGAATCTCACCGCGACCCCGATACCCTCCCTGTGTGACCGGGTATGTACTGGCTCGGCTGATCCATGTCCAGGGTAATAGTAACAGTGAGCACTCTCGTGTTCTGGCACATGCATTGAGACATAAAAAATCATCCAGACGCTAGAGTATACTCTACAAAATATTTGTACTGCACCTACCCCAAACTCTCACCTGAAATGCCATTCTTCTAACTTTTCTGGCTGCGCCTGCGCAGAATTAAGTGACTTCCAAGAAAACCCAACCCATTCGGACTCTGCCCAAAGACATCTTCAATATGACACCCCGTGCGGCTCATTTAGACCATGGATCCCAAAACGTACATCCCAAGCCTGCCTGCTCAGTGCGCATAGGCACGTTAAATTTCCAGCGAAAATCAAGCCACGGCACTGCGACCCCTCCCATCGGATGCTACAGCATGAGGCAGAAGGAACAAATACCCACAAACTTTAGTTTACTCCATACAAAATGACCCCATCTACCCCAAAACTCCCACCCAAACACCCTTTTTGTACTCTTTTTCCAAATGCGCATCTGCAGATTGATGTGACTTCCAATAAAATCCATCCCAGTCGGACTCGACTCCATGAGCGCTTTATTATGACACGCCATACAGCCATTTTGACCCCAAAACGTCCAACCAAATGCCATTTTTCTAGGGCATGCACAGGCTTACGATACTTCCAGTAAAAAACACCCAAATCGGACTCCACCAACGCTTCAAAATGAGACCCCGTGTGGATAATTTGAACTGTGGATGGCTCACTTAGACCCCATAGCGCCCACCCCAGGCTTGTCTGATAGGTGCGCATGCACGCCATGCCATATCCAGTGAAGTTCAACCCACGGTCATATCGTGCTCTACAGCGTGAGACAGCGCGAACAAATACCCGCCCTCTATAGTTTACTTCACAAGAAAAAATCTATGGGTTTAGCCCGAAAACATCGGCTAAGGAGTCTAATTTCTTCTTTTTTTTTTTTTTTTGGCTGACCCCTTAGCCCGAATCACTTTTTCAGACCGAAAAGGAAAAAAATAAATAAGACGTCAGTCGCTCGAGATCTTTAACTGCACACGGCGTGGGGAATTGAGACAGAGGCACAAAAAGCATTTTATCGAATAAATAATATGATTTGGCATCTCCAGCACTATGACAACCACCTAATGACTCCTTTAATTAGATGGAATCTGTCATCAAACACGGATTTTGTCATTTTGCCGTTGTGTTTCTTTCGCCATAGTTTACAAAGACATGCGCAGAATGGGGTTGACCTTTTGACTCACGTCATCAAGAACCAATAGCGACGTGTGTTTATTCACGTGATCAGAAAGGTCACGAGATCAAGGTCATATTCTCACAAGATGTCAGAAAGGCGCGAAAACGTTAAAATCAATGGAAGTTTTTTCTCGCACATTTGATCACATTTTGTCAGTATCAAAACAGTCATGAGAGATGGTACATTGTTAAAGAAGCTCAGGTCGGTCAAACTGTATCAAATTGGCATCTTTTTTCTCTCCCGTTTCGTTATTTTCATCAGCGAAAAGCCGCTTTTCGCGCATAAATTTTTATCGCTAAAATTTGACCTAGGCGCGATCTGGGCTTAAAAATATATAATTTTTCCTATTTACGGCAAATAAGACAATGATAACCAGACTTTTTGTGTAGGCTCTGTCACATTTTCTCGTAAGAAATTATCAAGTTAACAGCTTATAATCTACAGATAGACGGCACAACTGAATTAGAGACAAGCGAATAAGCCATAATAACGTCGATGAAAGTTATTCAAAAGTATAGTTTTTTGTTACGGTCATTATGTGCGAATAGACAAGAAATAATGCATCAAGCAGACCTGCCGTGAAGTTATCTTTCCAACTCCTTCGTTTAACTGTACCAGATGCATGTAGGACAGAAACTATATCACAATGGTAACATGACTCTTTTTATCTCTTTTATCGATTTACAGTATGTATTAGACTGGATGAGTCTCTATTTCATATGTACTATTTAATAATAATAAAATGATCTTTAATAAATATATATACGTTTTATAAGTAAATAAATAAAATGAAAAAAATATATATATATATTTTTAAAATAGAGACTGGACGATTTGATGGGTTTCGTCGTGTAAAGATTTCATCTGGAGGCGTGGTTAGCCTGGACGATTGCCATGTTTTTACCTTCGGTTGCAACATTTGCATCAATTTCATTCTAACCGCATACTGTGACGTCTCGGCAGTAACGTCATTCCCGTTGTTGAGGTCATGGTAGTAACGTCATTCTCATTGTTGACGTAACATGAAAGCATTGCTTCCAGCGTGCGTGTATGAACGGACCAATCAAATCCTTTGGGTTGGGGGCGGGGTCAGAATACGGAGTTTTCATTGATGACAAAAAAATGCACAGTATATTGTGCATTTTTCTTGCAAATTTAGATCTCTTGTGACGTTCCGTCCAGTCCCTGTTTCAAGCATTTCTTAATAGGCAGGGTTACTTCATTTTGTTTCCCCTTTAAATACATTATGAAACAGGGACAGAAGTCCGGTGCTTCTGTTGGAATGGGAATCACACACAACACAGTTATTTTTTTCAAATTCGGCCTCTGGTAAATATTTTATGTAACGCAGGTGTGGGTAGAACACTTGGTGTTTTACGGTAACTGGGTGTGACGTCAGTTGGCGTGAGACGCAGTGAGTCGAGACAGAACGGCGTGTTGTAGATTGTGTTGTAATTCTGCATGTTTAGGAGTTTAATACAAGTTTATTTGAGAACAGACGACTTCCTGTTGATTGTAAACTCACAATTGGTGGCAGCGGAACGCTTAGACTGTGTGTCGGACCTAAGCCTTCACGATTTTCTGGACTTTAATGTGGAAAAACACACCAACAACAACAACACGACATAAAACACTGATCTCGTGCGCCCATCGTCTGTCGGGGACTTTTTGATCGTTTGTCGACGGTAAGCAACATTCTAAGACTTCAGAAGACTATTGCTATAAAAACTGTGAACATTCAGTAACTTTGTGCCGCCAAGAACTTATAACTGTGTGGTTTACATGTACGCACGTGGCTTGCTGCATTGAACTGGTATTACCGTAAACTTCCGTACTATTGACTGGAACGAAAATTCAACTGGATAAATATGGCTCTTTCGGACAGATTAAAGATGCCAATGTTTGATCCCAAGGCGATGTCTTTTCACCAATACCTAGAGGATATCTATGAAATAAAATCATGGGGATTTGAATGGGATGCAAATAAGAAATTGCGTCATTTAGCATTAATTCTCCCACCAGGCTGGTGCACAAAGGTGTTCCGCGATATGCCTGCTACGCACAAGACAAGCTATGATGGTCTTAAACAGCAGCTAATTAAGGAGCTTGATAGAACTGATGAAAAACGCCAGAGTGCTGCTTCTGATTTTCATCGGATAACTCAGAAACCGAATGAAACAATCGATGAATTTGGACACCGTTTATATCGCAAAGTGGAAGAAGCGTATCCAGCTTTCGCAAAAGCCAACAAAGAAGAGCTGTGTGCTCAGCGTTTTTTGGAAGGACTGAGAAGTGCGAAACTTCGTGAACAATTACAAGTGGTACAGTGTCAGTCGTCCAAACCGGAAAAGTTTGACAGACTTATCGACATAGCTCGTCGACTGATTGACACAGATGTTAGCAAAGCACAGAGTGGTCCGCCACAGGAATCTGTAATGCGCGTGCGCTGCAACTACTGCCGGAAACCGGGTCACACGGAGTATGTCTGTCGTAAGAAAAAACGTGATCAGGCAGATAAAGCTGAAAAACGTTCAGACTCTAACCAGCGACGTGGACCAGTTCAGAAGAAAAAATTTGACTGGGTCCAATCAGCGAAATGTTATAATTGTTCGGCCAGAGGACACATTTCTCAAAATTGTCCTCAAAAGAGAGTTAATTCAGTGTCTTCTGGAAACTCTTGTCCTACAAAGAATGTAACTTTAGGAACTCTGACCACTGAAGCTATTATTGATTCAGGTGCCGCTGTATCCTGCATCAGTGTTTCTGTGTTAAAGGAGGCTTTTCCTCATGGATATGAAATCTCGGAAACAAACGCGCATCTGTCTGGCCCCGGCTCTTCACCGATATCATCATTAGGAACTGTTTCCACTACCATATACCTGGAAAATGAAAGCTTCCCTTGCCAGTTACATGTGTTGGATGCCACTGATGATACATTTCTCCTCGGTTGGAACTTTTTGAGTCAGTTCAAGAAAGTTATTCTGAAGCCGCAGGAAAATGATGTGGAACTTCGTGAGTGTTTAGTCCAGGAGAATAGTTCTCCAGCAATGGTTCGTGCGACGAAAACCACAGTGATTCCTCCACGTTCCCAGAAGGTTCTTCGTGTGTCGATTACCTGTTCTGATGAGATTATACAACACCCGAAAACTGTTCTTCTAGAACGCAATGACGATTTTGAGGCGCGTACTGGACTGTTGGTCGGTCGTTGTATCACGCCGCTTCAAGACACACATGTTCTTATCCTTAACCCTGAACCGGTGAGCAAGAAGATATATCGTTGCCAAACAGTAGGAAATGCGTACGGGCTGAACGTGGGTGGTCCTTTGCAACCAGAAGACTCAGCGCGTTCTGAGTGTGTGACAGGCAATATAAATCGTATTCAGGAGGATTCACTGAAGTGGAACATTGGTGACATTGACGAAAACACAAAATCTGAATTAACTACGTTACTGGATAACTACGAAGGCACGGTTTTCAGTGGTCTAGGCAAGCTGAAAGATTATCAGTGTACATTGAAATTGAAAGATGGTGCTGATCTTAGCAAAGTACGTAGTCGCCGGCGCCATTATAACCCACAACTTGACAAGCAGATTGAAGGCCAGGTGCATGATATGTTATCACAAGGTGTGATAGAACCAAGCACATCGGATGTGATATCCCCTGTGGTTCTCGTCAGGAAACCAGACCAAAGTATTCGATTTTGTTTGGATTTTCGTGCCCTTAATCAGGAACTGTCTGATGTAATATTTCCCTTGATGACCACAACCGAGGCTCTGATGCAAGTTCAAAACTCAAAGTATTTCACGGTACTTGACATGCGATCTGCATTCAATCAGGTGGAACTTTCCAAAGAGTGTCGCCATTTTACGGGCTTCCAAACTTCATCCGGAGTGTACCAGTTTTGCCGTTTGTGTTTCGGTTTAAAAGTTGCTCCTCTAGCCTTCCAACGTATGATGCATCTCGTACTCTCTGGGCTTTCTTCAAGTCACGTGATGATCTACCTCGATGATTGCTGCATCCACACAGCAACGACTGCAGAACATCTGAAATGTCTGCAAGATTTGCTACAACGCTTTGAAGACACTGGTATGACACTGAAGAGAGAGAAATGTCATTTCTTTATGGAAAGTGTCAACTACCTGGGATTCAAAATCTCAGATGAAGGGATCCAACCAGGTGACAAAGGACTCACAGCTATACGCGGCTACCCCATTCCTCGTACATGGGAAGAAGTGCGCTCATTCCTTGGACTGTGTGCATACTTTATGCGCTTTATTCCCAACTACAGTGACGTGGCTCTCCCTTTGAGCAAAATAGTGGAATCGAAATCCTACTCGTGGACCGATAGTGCTCAAGCGGCATTTGACAAGCTACGTTCCCTCTTAGCTTCACCTCCAGTATTGAAGCACCCAACGTTTGATACAGATTCTCCGTCGTTCATTGTTCAAACGGACGCGAGTGGTACAGGACTAGCGGGAGTGCTCTTACAAGCAGATGAAAGCGGCAAGGAGCATCCGATATGCTATGCATCAAAAAAGTTGAACAAAACGGAACGGAACTACTCCACCATTCATCGTGAGGCATTGGCACTGATTTGGTCTGTCAGAAAGTTTCGAGAGTACCTGTATGGTCGAAAATTTGTGCTTCGAACTGACCATCGTCCGCTCACATTCATAAACACTTCCAAATCACCAAAGTTTGCTCGCTGGAATCTAGAACTTGCCGACTACCAGTATGACATCGAATATGTCAAGGGACAGGACAACACAATCAGTGATGTGCTTAGTCGCGCTTCTGTTGAGGACACAGATATCGACTTACCTGTTTTAGCTGTGACACGCTCACAGACAGCTTCCCTAGCCAGGAAGGAGATTATTCGTAAGGCCCATGGCATAGGCCACTTCGGAGCTACTAGAACTCTAGAGTTAGCTCGACTGGTTGACGAGACTATCACATTGAAAGAAGTCAAGGAATGGATTTCAAAATGCACTAACTGCCTTGAAGGCCCACATGTTATCCCCAAATGCAAATTTGGTATCACGGAAACGGCTCATCGCCCGTGGGATCTCGTCCATTGTGACTTTGTCGGACCATTGCCAAGAACAGGAGCGGGCTATGAGTATATTTTCACCTACAAGGATGATTTGACCCGATTTGTTCTCGCGTGGCCCCTGCGCTCCGCTACGACAACGAGCGCCATGTCGATTTTGGACCGTCTGGTTTCGATATTTGGCCCACCGCAGAAACTTCATTCTGACAATGGCTCTGTGTTCACGTCTCAGGCTTTCGTGGACTACTGTGCAAAACGTAACATTGAGTGCCATTATACACCGGTGACTCGGCCGCAAGCAAACCCAGTAGAGCGATCCCATCGTACCTTGAAGGAATCGCTGGTGAAAACTGCAGATCGCGAAAAGGACTGGGATACAGTTCTCCCGGATATCGTGGCTGCACACAATGCTGTCGCGAATCGAACAACTGGAATTTCTCCGTTTTACGCGATGTTCGGT